>PVJN01011114.1:0-55245 GCA_004026805.1 Lasiurus borealis | reverse complement strand
CTGTCTCTCTCATCGATGTTTCTCTCTATCTCTCTCCCTTCCTCTCTGTAAAAATTCAATAAAAATACATTAAAAAATATATTAAAAAAAGAAAATACATATTCTTCTCCAGACATGTTCACTAAGCTTTCTCCTCTAGGGAGAGGGCTGTTTGAGAATCACAGAGGAGTTAAGTCAGGAACTGGATCGTGTCTCTGGTCCAGCATTATCTCCTTTATTTACTTTTACTCTCTTCGCCGACTTGTGCTTTTCCCTGTCATGGGGCTGTGTGTGCGCTGTCGATGGGCTTCCAGTTGTCTCTTTGCTTCGTGTTTACTCGTTCAGTTTTCAATATTTACAGTTCAAGCGTTTGTGTTTGTCAAATGAAAAGATTAAGGAAGTCATCACCCCTGATAAGCTTTTTAAATCCTGAGGAACTTTGGAGGAGAGAATGTAAATAAACTGTGTGTCCTCAAGCACAGGTTTGACCAGTTCATTAAGAGCATGCTGCCATTGCATGGGAGATTTTTTTAAAAAAATATATTTTATTGATTTTTCACAGAGAGAAAGAGAGAGGGATAGAAAGTTAGAAATATCGATGAGAGACATTGATCAGCCACCTCTTGTACGCCCCCTATTGGGGATGTGCCTGCAACCAATGTACATGCCCTTGACCGAAATCAAACCTGGGACCTTTCAGTCCACAGGCTGACGCTCCATCCACTGAGCCAAACCGGTTTCGGCTGGATGGGAGATTTTGATGGAAGGAGACAGCAGTGTTCCTGTTATAAAGTGGAATGTGTGGTCAGTGACCACAGGGTGTGCATCTGACCTGACCATAAGCAGATGCAGGATGATTTGCTATTCGTCATGTAGAAGAAATTGGGAGAGTGTCGCTCACACCCCATCATTCATTGTGGGGAGTCTGAAGCTCGCATTAAAAACGAACAGGCTGGCTTGTAAACCTGAATTAGAATGAACCCAATGTGAGATTAAATTGCTGGGTTGCACTGAGAACTAGAAAATTCAAACTTTGACGTGATAACTAATCCATGCTGAAAGTGAGCTCTAGAAAGGTCAAATGGTGATTAACTTGCCGAATTAAAATTGAATGAGTGTGGCACCTTCACCCAGCAAAGGGGAGGAAGATCAGACTGGAGCAAAAATAAAGCAAGAAATAAAAAAACAAGGAAGAATGTTGCTGAGACCTTTTTATTTTTTTTTCATCCATTTTTTGTGACGAGCATATTGGTTACAGGAAAAGTACTATGAATAAAATCTTGATTAATGTAAGATATGCCATTGTAGAGGGAATGGTGCCAGTTTTGGAGGCAAGAGAGTGGTTAAGTGGTGAATTTGAAGGTAAGTGCAAGGACATTGGAGACTGGGAGGGATTTCACTTTAGCTTTTTACTGGGTCCATGATTCTCGCCTCAGTGCACTCTTCTATAAAATGGCGGTGGTGGTAGTCACAGCCCAACTCAGAGGTGATATAAAAATTAAATTATTTGTTTGTAATATATTCAAGAATAGTGTCTGTAGGTGGTAAATTCTGGGTAGGTTGCTGTTATTATACATTGACTTCTGTGACATATCCCTGAATCCACTATTGTTTGCCAAATCCGGCAGTGTCATGCTTGCAAAGAAGTAAAAAATGGAGAGCTACAAAGCATTTTATTTTTTTCTGTCACCATTTATCCCTTCTCTACCCCCTCTCTCACCTCACCCTGTCCCAATCAGGAAGTAAGAGCTCAGGAGTTTTACAGTCCTCCCCTTGATATCTTTCCAACGGATCCAACTGAAATGGCACAGCCCTTGAGTTCAAATTAGGTCATCTTCACTTTGAAGTCTATTGCGCTGTGGCTTTTAATTCCCCACCTTCTTCCAATTTTTATTGTCTCTAGTAATTCTCATGCTACTCACACACAGAAACTGGTCCGTCCTCTGCACTCTTTGCTTCCACCTTCTAGTCAAGGGACCTTGCCATGGGCTTTGCTGACTGTGCCTTCCATGGGCTGGTCTTCTGGAAGAAGTCAAAGATTGCTATGATCTGCATTTGGTGGTGGGCCAACATTGGGTTAAACTATCACCTGAGCATGTGGGAGTAGCATTGGCTAATCCACCGCCCATTTCCAAGGCCTTCCTGCCAAGTCTGGCTTCACGGGCGTGCAACCTGCCCAGTGTTCAGGGCTCAGCACTCAGAAGGACCCCATCCTTGCTGTGGTGCTCCAATGTTGCCATCTTGAAACTCTTAATTTTACGTTTGAACTTCTGTTTTGAAAGCAAAGTCTGATGGGAAAATGGAGCATGCCCACGAACAGAGGAAATATGCATGGAAAACGTCACCCCATTTGTACACAGTGTTTATGTTGCCCTCTGAACATGAAATTCAGGTGAGCTCATGAGGTGTAGGAGTTCAGTAACTCAAAGCAAAAGTGAATATAAGATAAGTGGATTGTGTCCATGACTAAGTGGCAGCTCAGAGAAGTCACACTGTACCTTTGAACTAGAACTTGGTTCCAATACAAAAGAAACACAAATGACCAAGAAACACTGTCAGACCTTCCCTATTAGTGTTCTGTCCTTGTATTAGCCACCTCCTTATGCTGAAAATAATGACAGAGAGAGAAAAAGACAGGACCACCAAGAGTTTTTTCTCCCCCCTCTTTCATTACTGATTAGTAAACTAAAGTCTTTTGGATAATGTACATGTGTCAGGAAGTGAATTAAAAACAGTTGAGTTAGTATGTGCAGTGTTTCCATTGTACCAGAAGGAAGGAAGTACAGTGCATGTAGGAGTTATCAAATGCAAACTGTAGCATTTCAGGGATCCCACTTATGAGTTCAAGATCAGTGGTAAAACTCATGTGAATATCTAAAATTTTAATTTTGCATTGCTTACAACATTAAATAGCAGATAAAACACACCCCAATATAGGAGAAATTGCAGAAAGGAAAGAAGTTCATACTTTAATGCCCTGAATGGCACTCTTTTCCTGTTTTTGGAACAAAGGAATTTTATTTTGCCCTAGGCCTCACAAATTACCCACTCAGCCATGTCTCTTCCCTAAGGATCTCCACTATAGAAGTTGATAAAACTTTAAGCTTGATTTCCCAGTCTCCCTTGCATCTAGCAGTGGCCATGAGGCATCGCTGAAATCCATCCGGGATCCTTGGGAACCAAAATGCCCAGAACAAGGAGAAGACATTGAATTGTGCTGCCTTTTCCCTCCCTGTTTGGAGCTATGCGCCCATTTTGTGACTATGAGGAGCCAGAGGCTATAAAAGTTGGAGAGAAAAGCTAGGGAAAAGTCTGTGTCTTTGAAGGTCTTGCTGAGCTAAAACCAGCAGCCATTAATCTAGATTTTTTTTTTTTATGGGAAAAGAATAACCTCTACTGATTTTAGTCACTGAGTAGCCCATACTCTCTTCTTCCCAGAGATGGGCACTCGTATGATTCAGCACACCAGAGAGGGTTAGTAATTAAGTACACAATTCCAGAGAAGTAAGGGCAAACAGGGTCCCTCATTGGGTAAGTTGACATGTATCTGGTCCTTGTCCATCAGCATTGCTGTAAGGAGGATATGTTAGCAGTCTGCAGCTCAGTTCACAGCCTCGAATATGTCCATGTTTGGCCCAACAACTTAGAACATAGGTCTTAGTTATTTGCAATGGAACGGAGTCAATTAAAACCTTTCCCAGCAGGAGTCAGGTGTTTTAGCATTTAGCAATCTCCTCCAGTGGCAATAGCTTGACTATTTGCCAGGGGCTTTTGGGGAGCTCCCATCTTTCACCAGAAGACTTTGTATCGAACCTTTTCGGGAAGTTGGGTCAGAGTCCTCACTCCTCAGTGTATTGCAGAGTCAACAAACTCCTGAGTTAGCTGCGTCCTCTGTGCTTCCCCCTCTCTGCCTTTTGCACAGGAAAGACACAGAAGTGTGCTCTCTCTGGACACCACAGATAACGTTTTGATGGAAGAGTTGAAATCACTTCCAGAAAAGAACTCCCTGCCACAACACTCAGTCTTACAATGAAAAACCACGGAAAACACTCTCTGGAGAGGTGGAGCAGATCACGGCCATTCTCAGACACGATGGAGCAGAAATAGAACCCGCCACACAGGGGAACAATATCTACAGAATGACATTCTGTTGTGTAAATGGTAGAGCACCTCACAAATGCAAGATTATCTTGAGAAAGTCAATACCCTTTCTTTTCGTATTGCCTTTACGTGAGACATTTGGGAGCATGCTGACTGTTCAAGTTCAGCTTTCGGCTTAGATCTCTCTGATGCCTAACTGAAAGCCTCTTCCAGGTAGAAGAGGGTTGCTATAAGAGATGGACTTCCGGCATACCGGTCTGAGTAGCACTCGTGACTAGAGATATGATAAAGAAGAGGTCTGTTTCCACTTTGCTGAGATACTTCAGTAAGCACCTTCCTCTGCTTGATCAACAGTAGTTCCTATTATACTGGGATTTAGTGTCCTCCCCTAGCACATATGAGAAAGGGTTCATCTCTGGCAAGATCTTATAGAAGACACCTGGAAATGGTACATGGGCTCAGGGTCAGACACTCTGCAGACATCTGGACAAGTCAAATAATTTGTGCAACATGCTCTTATCAGCAACTGTCTCCACCTGTGGCTTTTGGGAAGCTGCTTTTGTGTGGAGTATGTTTCTCTCTATTCTACTCACTGTTGTCAGAAAGAGAGCAAATGTTCAGGTCAGGGGAAAGGTAAACAGTAATATCAAATGTCCCATTAACAGTAAACACCAATCAATGACACCTCTACGCCCCCCGCCATGCACACACCCCCCAAATTTGTCTTATTCTTAGAGGAATCAAGTTTAGCACCAACACTTCTGTACCCAAGCAAGGCCTGCCTTGGAGTCATCTTCCTCAAACATCTAGGTCTTCTTGAAAAGAATGAGAGCCTCAAACTTTTACACAGGGGCGAGTGTTTAAAGGTGTCCCAGGGTTAAAAATAACTGATCATCGGCCAGTCCACCTCATACAGAAGCTCTCCTGAATGGCCTCCGCCAGCCTGAGCCAGTCCAAGGTTGTGTCCTGGTGAGGTCAAACAAGAACAAGAATAAGCAGAGTAAAACGTGGGAGCCAAGAGTTCACTATTGAAGGATTTTTATTCCTGACGTCACTTGAGGTTGTGCTGGTATAGGGCTTACCCACTGGATTCCCATTAATGTCCCAGGAAGGAGGTATATAGGTCTGAAAGAGGAGAATAAGGAATGGAAAGATCGCAGATGATAATTTACTTATGGTCCTACTTAATGCATCTCCACTTCCTCTTCATCTTTGTGACAATTCACAACGCATTATAACTCACATTTCTTCTTTAGATGGGTATATTTTAGATCTTGATCCTAGCACATCAACGCAGAATGGGGGTTATATATTAAAATAAACTGATGGTCACACATGAGATTCTGCCATTCCAGTTTATTGAAATGAGTAAATTTATAGCTTTATTTGCATACAGAAAGTGCACAAGAAAACAAGTATGTATAAAATATTTATGTGGGTGATCATCACTTTAAAAAATTTTTCTACTTTCAAAAATTCAACTATCTAGACATAATTGCCTCCACTTTAGCACATTTAGGTATTTGGATATAGAAAATACCATTTCAAGTCTGTGTTTATGATGACTGAGTAGGAAGCCAGATGGAAAATTATGCCAAAAACGATGAACTATTAACATTAAACATAAAACCACGGGACTTTAGCATGATCTAGTCGGGGCTAATCAATAGAGACTCATGAGGCCAGCATCTTATTGGGATAGCAAGCAGTCATCCTCTTCTTCTACCTAAAGGTTACATGTATGTGGCTGATTAACACCCACAAGAACCTGAGCATTAGGGGTCAAGAGACAACATTACAGACCCAACATAAACAAACAAAATTCCTTTTGGCAAGAACAAACCCTCCAGAACTGTGCTAGCAAGAGGACTGAAAATGACCTGGGCAGTTTCCAAGGTTAGAGGAGAAAATTATTTCAGACATTAGGTTTGCAATGATCGGAGGAAATAACTGTTCTGCGGATTTTTGTGTATTTTTTTTTCTTCTATTTATCTTCCAACTAACATGAGGTTGTTGCTTCCAGAAAGCTTCCCAGTTACTTGATAAAGGTCTAGCATACCCCCAAATAAGCACGTAACGTATCTGGCACCATCACATTTAACTTTGTGATGTGTTGTCCTTCATTGCTGAGTCGAGTTCAGATTTTCTTCAACGTGAACTTGAGCTCCAGAGGATGGCCCCCTATTCCACAGAAAGGGTAAAGGTTGTCCCATCTGCAATTGTAGTTCCTGGGATTAGCAATTACTGAGACGGTGACAAGAGTTCAGATCTGTGAATCATTGGAGGTTTTGCCCCACAAAACTCCATTTCTTGCGAAAAAAGAAGTGATAGGAACCCAGGAACAAAACAGATTGGAAAGAGGATCAGAGGGGAAAGGAGAGGAGACACAAATAATGCAGTTCCCTCATTGGCGAGAGCTAGCAGATGGAGAAAGGGTTCTCTCACCCTGGAGACAAATACGATCTTCAGAAAGAGGACAAATATGTCTTTAAAAAGGTTCTTGGGTGTGTCGGATTCTCAAGTGCCTACAGAGAAGTTGGACTTGGTTCACTTTTACTTTGAAAACCCTCTGGGAGTGATGGTGTGAAGCAAGATTTAAGAAGGTTCCCTGTTTTACAATTTTTAGGTTCTATGCTCTAAAACAGAACCTCCCCCACACAACCTTGAACAGCAAGGGATTTTAACATTTATTCAAAGCATTCTGATCCGAGGGGTGGCGGCATGGCCCAACCAGAGGGTACATGGTAGAATGTTCTAGAAGGTTTTAGGGACACAATGGGCAAGGGCACAGGTAGGGAACTACTTCATTTATATTTAAGCTAGAGTGTTTAGATTCTTAATTTATTTAAAGCTATAAGATTCAGTTTAGCGTTAACCTAAACAGAAAGTGAGAGACACTTCACAGGTGGAAGAGGCAGCAAGAAAGAAGGCAGCAGATAATATGCAAAGCTGGAACAAGGGCAGAGGTCAGGACTAGTCTGGCCATCAGCTTTGTCCTTGACCGCTAAGGCCAACCTTTCTGTTCCTCTGGATAGTCAGCAAGCCAAGTTCCTAGAGAAGTATGGAGAAGAGAAAACCTGTGGTTAGAATTTTTGGATTGAGAATCAATGTATTAAATATCAAGCCATTATTTAAAATGTCAGTAATAGTATCTCCTAGGGCTGACACAAGAGGGTTAAATAAGATAATAAATATAGAACCTGTAATAAAGTGCCTAACACAAGTGATCAATAATGTTAGCTATTTTCTCCCATGATGCTTCCCCTCCCGACCTATTAGTTTAGCAGGTTGACCACGATTATTTTTCAAGATCTAAAGAAAAAGGAGCCTCCAAAGAGAATTCTAATCAATTCAATTTAGTGCAAACCGTTCTCCCACACTCCTGGTGTAGTTTATAGTTTTCTATTTGTTCAATGCTTCTCCTGGAGAGGAGGGTGAGAATGAGTCTCTGCTAAGACTCCTAACCTTCAATATATTACACTGTCTTGTCAGCATTACAAACCACCTGGACGCTTGTTAAAAGCAAGCTTTTCTCTTCAGCATCACACAGGGATACTTTAGGGCAGGGTTGGGCTTTGGAATTAACCTTTCCAAAAATCTCACCCAGTTTCTGAAGCAGATTTTATGAAAAAACCCATAAGAAACATTGCAATTGTAGAAATGCATTGAGGGGGAGAGAATCCAAATTGCAAATAAACTCAGTCTTATTGTTGTCAGATGGAAGATGGGTCTTTTCGCTCTTTCTATGGGTCTCTTGAGCCAATTATGCCCACCTCCTAAATGCAGGTATACCTCCTTCCCTCCACTAACTTCCATTTTTTAATGTCAATCAAAGTTGCTTTCACTCACTGTTGAGAAAGAACGGGTGGTTACATCAATAAATTACTTAGGATGAAATCCACCAGTGGGAAGGCTCAACTTTCAAACTCATCGGCACTGATACTCCTTTTGAAGGAGATATTGGCAACTGTCCCCACTTCAGGATTTAATGCCATCAGAGTATTTAAGACTAGCTTCGAAGGCCACAAAGAAATAAGCACTGATTTGGGAGGCAGAGTATTGTGATCATTACCAGTTTAGCTGACCTGTTTTGTGGCTTCAGAAGGTTGACAGATTTTGAACCTTCTATAGCAGCAATTTTCAACCAGTGTGCCAGAATTCTTAAAATATGCAATATCTGACTATTTAATCAGGGGCACTGATCTGTTTTCCCTTAGATTTTCAAATGGAAAAAAAAAAAAATGACAACAGCCAACACAACAGTAGCCATCCAGTACAAATGAACCAGAATTATACCTATTTTTTGTCAGAATGGCAAAAAATAGTTTTTTTGGTGTGCCACAGAATCTTAGTAATTACTTTAGGTGTGCCATGAGATGAAAAAACCATTGTTCTATAGCAGCGGTTCTCAACCTGTGGGTCGCAACCCCTTTGGGGGTCGAACAACACTTTCACAGGGGTCGCCTGAGACCATTGGAAAACACAGATACAATTCATAACAATTGCAAAATTACAGTGATGAAGTAGCAACAAAAATAATTTTATGGTTGGGGGTCACCACAACATGAGGAACTGTATTAAAGGGTCACGACATTAGAAAGGTTGAGAACCACTGTTCTATAGGAACCAAGTAATTACCAGGATGCTTTGTAATCACTTAAATATGAAGGTAAAACAAAACAAAACTAGAAAGCTGTAGGTGTTATACTGTCTTACTTCTACACATACCTGAAACATCAAAAACACAAGATATGATAGAAATCCACATGCCCAGGGTTCTATTACTATTTTTGATAGAGCCTATATAATAAAGGGCCAATATGCAAATTGACTGAACAGCAGATCCAATTGACCAGGGGGCAGATGCTCAACTCAGGAGCTGCCCCCTGGTGGTCAGTGCACTCCCACAGGGGGAGTGCTGCTTGGCTAAAATTCTTCTTAAACACCCAGCTTAGTCATTATACATATGAATTCTCTTCTTAAACATCTAGCTTAGTCATTATACATATGAATTCTCTTTTTAAACACCCAGCCTAGTCATTATCAAAGTAGCTAAGTATAGATTTCCTTGTCTATTACTTCTAAATGACAGAGACTGAACCTCTTCTCAATTCTAAAATTAAAATTTCATCCTCACCCCCTGTGCCACCCTACTTACAGAAGTTAGGCAAAAGGACTTCCGAAAGGATCCCTATATACGTCGGGAGATGCAGATTGAGGAGAAGCCATCTATGGAGATACAACCAACCAATCAGTAAGTATACTTATAGTTATAAGAAAAAAAAACAAACTTAAGACTTTAATTTCTTCAAAACTCACATAGATCACAGAAGGGTCTACAATGATTTATATTTGCCAGCTTGTAACTAATGTTGTATATTTATTATTTACATCAAAAGCAAAGTTCAGGTAGATTATGTTTGCTTCCTCAGAATGGGAAGTATTTTTTTATTTTATTTTTTTTATGAGCTAAAGAATCATGGGTGAGGAATCAGGAACTTAAATCTTTGAAAGATTTTTTAAAAAATAGTACTTTGGTTTAATTTTCTCCCCTCCCCAAATGCTTTCATGAGCCAGGTTCAATGAGATCCAAAAGACTTTTCTATGTGATATTCATTTCTCAAGTTTAGAACAGTCATCTCTGCAAAAACCAGTTTGAATTGATTCCATGGTGGTGGTTCTCAACAATAAATCTTATTCAACCATCCTTTATCATCACAGGATTGTGATACCTACAAGCAAGGTTAACCGAGGGGGCAGTAGCTCTCTGTGGCACACACTGTGATTGACAGCTGGCAGCAGCTGGTACTTACAGAGGCTTGTGATGAACTGAACGAATTTTTAGAGAAAGGGTTCTCAAATGCACTGTCAGAAGAGTTGGTGACTGGCGGGGCACCCTGTCTGGGAGCTGGCTTTGGTGGTTCTAGAAAACGAAAAACCCAAGTCATCAGTAGACAGGCTTTCCCCAAATATAGGCAGCAATCCCCAGGCAGGCTTTTTCTAGAAAGTAAGTCCCACGTTTTTAAAATGCACATCAATGGAGCAAACATCACCACCACATACGAGGGCTCCCGATCATTACAGGCAAAACCATCCCTCTCAGAAGAGGACACCGTGCACAGTGATTGTGACTTAAAGTGAAAGAGCTTCAGATTCCCTCACGGGAGGCCATGAAGCTTGGTGGAGGTTTGACTATACAGCCCTCCAGCTACCCTGTTTCCCCGAAAGTAAGACATCCCCTGAAAATAAGACCTCCCCAATAATAAGGCCTCCCCTGAACATAACGTCTCCCCAGAATATAAGGCCCCCGAAGCTACCGTGAGGCATCTGACTCCTGATTTAAAGAGACTGCACACTCGCCCTAGCCAGCTTGGCTCAGTGGGTAGAGCGTCAGCCTGCGGACTAAAGGGTCCCAGGTTCCATTCCAGCCAAGGGCACATGCCTGGGTTTCGGGCTCAATCCCCAGTCGGGGGCATGCAGGAGGCAGCCGATCAATGATTCTCTCTTATCATTAATGTTTCTCTCTCTCCTCCCTTCCTCTCTGCAATCAATAAATATTTTTTTTAAAAAAATTATTAAAGAGACCTCACCCTGCCTGAACAGCTCCGGCTGCGCTGTGGCCAATCAGTGAACTGGTTTGTGATAATAAATTCCCCCCCTTTTTTTGTTCAGCAATAAATGTGTACCGCATTCTTCTTCATGGGAAAATAAGACATCCCCTGAAAATAAGACCTAGCGCATCTTTGGGAGCAAACATTAATATAAGACACTGTCTTATTTTTGGAGAAGCAGGGTAGCAGAACCTATGGAATATCAATAGCTCTTCGCAGCCCTCTTAAGATTTGTCACAGCCGAAACCGGTTTGGCTCAGTGGATAGAGCGTCACCCTGCGGACTGAAAGGTCCCAGGTTCGATTCCGGTCAAGGGCATGTACTTTGGTTGCAGGCACATCCCCAGTAGGGAACGTGCTGATCGATGTCTTTCTCTCATCAATGTTTCTGGCTTTCTGTCCCTTTGTCTTTCTCTCTGTGAAAAATCAATAAAATATATTAAAAAAAAAAAAAAGAATTGTCACAAGAGGGCAGCATAGGGCCAGACCTTAGCACGGGAGGTAGTTCGCTTCCTAAGGTAAACGGTTAAGTTGTCTCCATGACCACCGATTAGGCTGTTGGTGGGTGGGAGAGTTTTCTTCTGATGGAGTCTGTGGGCCCGCATGAAGCGGAAATACCAGTACTCGTTGGCACAGGAGCTGGAGCGGCGGGTGGCTTACCGTTGATCTTTTTCAATAGCTGGTTGGCATCGAAGTCGTCATGGTCCGCGTTCTCCTGAGGAATGCCCACCTTGCTGTTGAAGTAACTGGAGAAGGCGCTGGAAGTCCCCGAGGGAGCCTGGTCTCCCTTCCTCGCGGGGACCGGGGGCTGCCGCAGCTGCAAGTCCTTGAACATTTCTTTCACTTCCTTCACCTCTTGGTCCCCGAGGGGGTCCAAGGCCACGAAGGCGTTGGTGGAGATGTCCTTTGGAGGGCCAGTCCTGGGAGGTGGCTGGGGAGGCGTGACCAGGAGGGAGGAGAGCATCGCGGGGGACTGGGTAGTCACGGCCGGAACTGGGAAGATACTGCTCTGAAAAGGATTCCCCAGAGGGCTCGCCGACGACCAAGCGGTGGGGGACACAGACGCCGAGGGGCCCCAGACCACAGGGCCCGGAGGTGGGGTGGAGGCTGCGAAGGATGAAGGCTGGTTCCAACCTGCGACGGCCGGGCTCGCGGTGAAAACCATCGGCTGGCTGTATCCGGCAGGCTGGCCTCCCATCATGGCTCCGGGGACCAGGGGAGGGGACTGGCTGAACACCAGAGAGGGCGGGCTCCAGGGGCCGGTGTGTGGCGGTGTGACTGCTACCCCACCTGAAGGAACGAGAGAGAGGACTGATGAGGAGACAAGCTCAGAGAGCGTTTCTGAGTTTCCGAAAACAACGTTCCCAGAAGCATCTACATGGCCAACGCCTTCAACATGGAAGCGAAGGCTCAGATCCCCAGGAGATTAACGAGCCAATGCAGTAGAGGTCAGTGGTTCTCAACCTTTCTCATGCCGCAACCCTTTAAGACAGCTCCTCATGTTGTGGTGACCCCCAACCATAAAATTATTTTTGTCGCTACTTCATAACTGTAATTTTTCAACTTATGAAAATTTATGTAATTTTTCAAGTTATGAATCGTATCTGTGTTTTCCAATGGTCTTAGGCGACCCCTGTGAAAGGGTTATTCGACCCCCAAAGGGGTCTCGACCCCCAGGTTGAGAACCGCTGGTATAGGTGGTATCCAAATGCGGGTGGCATTTTGATGCCCTTTCTTTCTACCACATCTTTTTGCTTCGTTGGAAAGGTAACACAGACCATAAGTACCAAGTCATGAAAAAATGGGCCCTCCTCGTACGTACACTGGTGTGTTTTAAGCAGCTAGAACCAAGCCTGTCAACGCTGTGCATACATTTACATATACAAAGCATGCTGATTATGAGGTAGTTCATTAAGAAACCATTGCAGAGTTGCCTTGCTTTTCATTGCTGCCAAGGTTGATACAGCTATCCAAAAGGATGATAAAATTTGATTGGCGCCAAGATACTTTTAGGTTTTTCTATGTCAGTGGTTCTCAACCTTCCTAATGCCGCGACCCTTTAATACAGTTCCTCATGTTGTGGTGACCCCCAACCATAAAATTATTTTCTTTGCTACTTCATAACTGTAATTTTGCTACTGTTATGAACTGTAATGTAAATATCTGATATGTGGGATGTATTTTCGTTGTTACAAATTGAACATAATTAAAGCATAGTGATTAATCACAAAAACAATATGTAAATATATATTGTGAAATATTTATTTCTAATTACAAATACTAAATGAAATTTTGTCTTGAATCATGGTGTAGCATGGGCAACAGTCTTCATATGACAACAGTAAACTACATGGCTACACTTTGCTATACCGAGGAGCGGTGTGTTGGTTCCTAAGATCATGGGAAATACATGTTTTCTGATGGTCTTAGGCAACCCCTGTGAAAGGGCCGTTTGACCCCCAAAGGGAGAGAACCCACAGGTTGAGAATCGCTGTTCTATGTGACCATGGAGGAAAGTGCTTCCTGCCATATGTCACTCACTAAACTTTGCCAGGAGTTAGAACAGAGTGTGCAAAAGAGGAGGGGAGGGGAAAGACCACGGAGCAAAAACAGCTTCCGAGGTAACCATGGCCTGTGCTCGGGGGTCTGATCTCTGTCCCGTTGCCTGCCTCCCTGCCACGTTGATGAGGAGTTAGTGAAACCACTGAAGTCCAAGTCTCTCCACTGTTTGTCCCTCTTCTTGAGAAGCTCTTTCCCCACATCCTGTTCAGAGATGGAGGTCATTGTCTCTCCTGCTTCTTCCCAAGTTACACTGTTACCACGAGCAGCCCTATTTGCGAATGATGCGCAGCTCTGAAAACCTACTTGCTCTGAGCTTTGGGGCAGGGCATTCTTTCATCATGCAAGTCTTCTAACCAAACTTAGGTTAGGGATGTTTCTGTTTCCAAAGCGAGAAATGTTTAACAAATGGTGTTTAGGGGCTGATGGGGCAAGGTAGAGTGGTACCTCAAGATACGAGTGCCCTAACATACGAGATTTTTGAGATACGAGCTATTTTTGCTTTGAAATACGAGCAACATTTGAGATAGGAGTCATCGCACGGATCAGCCGGCTGCACATGACCCATCAGTTTACCGCGAATCGAGTGTCTCATAGTTTCCCACGCCTCAAGGTTACGGAACAAATTAAACTCGTATCTTGAGGTACCACTGTATTCCGTCTTGAACTCCTCTCGTGTTGGAGGTTGGTGTTCTTGACTCAGTTCTCCCACCATGAACATCAGCCATCTGGCCACAAGCATACGGCGCTCCTGGAGAGCGGTGGGTTTCGGGAAAGGCCATCTTACTAAGCAAACACTCTTATGTCTGCGGGGAGGGAACTGGGTACCAGAATATTCACGATTAAAGCTGGGAAAGTCACAGTTTGCAACCGTCGAGATGAAAACTCAGGCCTACTGGCTCGGAACCCAGCATCCTACCCTCCTGTTCCGCCTCTCTGGCATCAAGAAACAGGACTATTTTTTTTTTTAAATGGAATGTTAATGCAAATATTTATTTTACAGATACAGCTTTCGACTTCTGAAGGAACCGAAGGGAAAGTTATCTGAGATGGCAGGCTTCTAAAAGGGAGCCGAGTTCGAACAAAGTTATCTCTAGCATTTTCCAACGAATTTCTTTAAACTCTATTAGCGAACCCGGAGTCACTCAGTAATAACGTACACCAGATGGATATGCAAATGGGGTAGAATTTTATCATCTTTCATGTTAGATGATAGAGGAAAGTGTGTGGCTTTAGACATAGGCGGTATTAGTGGGAGTGGTGGTAACAGAGAAAAATATCCAATTGGCCAGGAAATAAAAGACTTTCCCAGTCTATACTTATGCCAGCCTTCATTCCCATCTACAACATTCCATGCGTTGTGTTTCCCAGATATTTAAGGCCCCCGCTGGAAAAAGTAGAGGCAAACGGTTAAAAAAAAAAAAAAAAAAAAAGAGTGTCAGTAAAAAAAAGTTCATTTTATTACATTCTGATTGGAGATGAAAACACAGGGTAGCGAGGCAAAACTGAAGGCTCAGCTTTTTCTCACCCCTTCTCCCCACCCCGCATTCTCCAGGGGAGAGAGTCCCCCAGCTGGGGCCGGCGGAAGCCAGACCTATACCACCTTCCAGGGGCTGGCGGAGGATCCCCGCTGGCGGACAGGGCCTATACTGTGGAGCCGCGCCTGAGCCCCAGGGCCGAACCTGGAGGGGTCATCAGTATTCCGCAGTTGTCTGCCCCCCCGCCTCACCCGGGGCTCCTGGCCAAAAGGCTTCGCTTCGTCGGAATAAATGAACAGTTATGGGGCCCAGCTGTATCTGCAGGCTGACTTGTGAAATATGGGCTGTAAAAATTCTTTTGGGGCCTCGTATCACAGACTCCCAAGCTCTGCGATGTGATCTGGTCGCACACAGGCTGCCTGCCCTTCTGCAAGGAGACACATCGACCAGCTCCACTTGGAGGGGAGGGGGGGTGCAGGGAAGAGAGCAGCGAGAAAGGGAGAAGACCCCCAAAGACACGAAGAGCTCGGGGAGGGTCTCTTGATGGGACAAGCTGGCCTCTCCCTCCACATGCATTGCAGCTCTTTGGCATCTGGGTACCGACTTGCCTTTTGCTACCATCCTCCCGATAGGATTAAACGGATTTAATGTCACGGAACCACCGTCTGCTCCTTTGCAGGAAAAGAGCAGAGAAAAACACAAAGCGGGGTCCTCTGACTGACTGTGCAGGGGGCAGAGAGAGATCCCCGATCAACTTGAACAGAACGAGGAAGGGAGCCCCTCGCTGTTCCCCCCGAACCCCCGAAAAAGTCCTCTTTGGAGCTCATTGCGGAGCAGAAACACAAGGAGAACCCCCGGCCAGACAGCAAGGACTGCTGTTGGGTTTCTGAAGCCTCCTGTACCGCTGAGGCCGTGGACAACGGGGAGCAGGGCCAGCCCTTTGGCCTGTGGCCTGCCTTCCCCCGTGTCCTGCCATAGAGTGGCTCAGTGGCTCTCAGCAGCTAATGGCACATACATGAACGGCAGCACCAGCACATCCTAGTCCTCTGAAAAAGTCCCCTCTTCCCTGATCTCGATGCTCTTTTCAATGTCATGTTTCCAGCCTTTACTTCTTCCTCTAGAACAGCAGTTCTCAACCTTCCTAAGGCCACGACCCTTTAAGACAGCTCCTCATGTGGTGATGACCCCCAACCGTCAAATTATTTCCGTTGCTACTTCTTAACTGTAATCTTGCTACTGTCATAAACTGTAATGTAAATATCTGATATGCAGGATGTGTTTTCATTATTACAAATTGAACATAATTAAAGCATAGGGATTAATCACAAAAACAATATGTAATTATATATTGTGAAATATTTATTTCTAATGATGAATAAATGAAATTTTGTCTTGAATCGTGGTGTAGCATGGGTAACAGTCTTCATAGGACAACAGTAAACTACATTGCTACACCAAGGAGCGGTGTGTTGGTTCCTAAGACCATGGGAAATAGGTGTTTTCTGCTGGTCTTAGGCGACCCCTGTGAAAGGGTCGTTCGACCCCCAAAGGGGTTTCGACCCACAGATTGAGAACCGCTGCTCTATCAAGACACTCAGCTAGCTGGAATAGCGGCAAGGAGCTGCAATGGTTTAAGTATGCAGAGGCGGATGGGATCTATACCTGCCCACACCCTCCAGATACCAGGGGTGGAGCGGGATTCAGAACCTAGTCTTTCCTTCTAGAACTTACACTTGCTTCAGACTTGACTTATATCCCTCGCAGGGCATATGTCCCTTGTCTCATGTCCAAACTTGGAAGAATCATCAGTATTCCTTGGGGTAGACAACCCCAAGGCCCCAACAGGGGGAGAGAGGGGTAGCTGTATAACAGGGGAGAGGGCTTCAAACCAGAAATGGCAACTCACATGGAAGACAGGCCTGTTCTTATTTTCTAATAGAAACGATACGCAAGTCTCGGTCATCTCAGCCCCGTTTCCCCCGTGGAGCTGATCTGTGTCTCAGAACCCTCTTAACTGTCTTTAGGAGGCAGTCGGTTCAAATCAGCACAACACTGACCATGGACTTCTTCGCACATTCCGATTCAAGGGACCAAATGTCATTGCCATGCAAGGGTACCAAACGGGGGTGAGACTGTACAGAAGGAAGAAGGGAGAAAGGGTTCCTGAGATGCTCCAGGTTTGTGCCCCTGAAACCTCTAAGGCAGCGGTTCTCAACCTGTGGGTCGAGACCCCTTTGGGGGTCGAACAACCCTTTCACAGGGGTCGCCCAAGACCATCAGAAAACACCTATTTCCCATGATCTTAGGAATCAACACAGCACTCCTCAGTAGCAAAATGTAGAAGTTTACTGTTGTCCTATGAAGACCGTTACCCATGCTACACCACGATTCAAGACAAAATTTCATTTATTTGTAATTAGATATAAATATTTCACAATATATAATTGCATATTGTTTTTGTGACGAATCCCTATGCTTTCATTATGTTCCATTTGTAGCAATGAACATACATCCTGCCTATCAGCTATTTACATGACAGTTCATTACAGTAGCAAAATGACAGTGATGAAGTAGCAACGGAAATAATGTTATGGTTGGGGGTCACCACCCCATGAGGAGCTGTCTTAAAGGGTCTCGGCCTTAGGAAGGTTGAGAACCGCTGCTCTAAGGATATGAAGTACCTTCCTTCCAGGCATTAGCGTCCCGGGACTGAACAGAGCAGAGCCAACCCTGACTCCGTGTCGGGCCCTTACCTAGACCTGCCAGGGGCCCCACCGGGGCAGACACGCTGGTCTTGAAGAGATCCAGAGGGCTGGGCTGGGCGGCCGCAGGCTGTCCCGTGGGTGATGCCTGGGCTGGAGGGTCTGCGTCCGGAGGAGCAAAGATGTCTGACGTCAGCAGGTCATTTGCTGGAGACTGATGGGGCAGAGGGCGACATAAAGGAGTTACTCAGCAACAGAGAGAAGCAGCGTCATTCTGTCCCCTGCTCTGTACCTCAGATTGGGAACCACACAGGGAACTTCTTCCTAGACTGAGGGGCGACCTCAAAACACCAACCAACCAACCAATCAAAGCAAAGGGACAAGGATCCCGCGATGGGCGGGATATGACTTGTTTTGGACTCTCGAGGTGAAATCTAATTTACTTCTTCCCACACTTGCGTCTGCCTGGTCTCTGTACCAGCTGACAGCTTGAAGCTGGGAAAGAAGGGACCGTTATAAACACGTAGCTTCCGTGTTTTTGATCATTCTAGTGGATTTGAATCTGTCTGCATGGCCTTGACTCACCTCTAATCATGAGGCCAGCCTACCTATTCCAAAGCGAGTCACCAATAACACTCAACAGAAACCCCATTTTCCACTGCTTTGGAGCGAAGCGGTCACAGTTAAATACACGTCTCCCTTAAGACCCTGGGTTATGCAGTCAACTTTCCACAGAGGAGGCCAGCTCGGGAACGGGACACGGCCACCTGGGCCACGAGAACACCATCCGAGGGGTGTGTGCAGGGGGCGCCCCTTCGTGTGGGGAGGGGGATGGCTAAGGGGAGTCACGAGCACGACCATCCAACTTACCAGAGGCACAGAAGCATAGCAGCGTTGAAAACAAAAAACAGAAACAAACTCGTGTTTAGTTAATAACAAGAGCAGAGGCATGCGAGGGGAAAGCAGGCGCGACCACACCGCTGAGCGCGAAGCTTGGAAAGGGTGGTGATTAGAGGAAGAGGAAGGGGTTCCTGGGAAGGGGTCCGGGGGGGTGGAAGGGGGGTCACCCCACCTTCTCTAGGACAGCCACCCCGGGGGAGCTACAAGAGCAGCAGAAAGGACAGCTCGCCTCAGACCACCCGGTGCCAGCGCCCATGCATCCTGCCAGCGCCCAGGCGGAGCCGACAATTCACCTTGGCGGTCCGTCTGCCTCGTCCCGGTTTGGCACTCTGTGGAGGCGGGATAATGGCTATGGAGTCGGGGGTGGAGGCCTGGCCGGCGCTCTCCACGTCCTGCTTTGGGCCGTTGGGCACGGGCCGTCCTCGGGGAGGGCTTCCCACAAAGGGGTTCGGGGCGGATTTGACCTGGAAGGCGTCCTGTTCTCTTTCAGACACCCCGTTCTGAGTCCTCCCTGCCGGCTGGCTGGGCGGGCTCGGGAGGGGCCACGGGTCTGCCTGAGCCTCCTGCTTGCCAGTCCGGTTAGAGATCTGGTCAAACTGGCGACCGAAGTAATCGACATCCCCGTTCAGGGGCCCGTTACTCAGCGGAGCGGCCAGGCCGCTCGGCCTCTCGGTCTTCTGCTCTGCGGCTCTGAGAGAATCAGACGAAGAGGAGGGTGGCGGGTGGTCCCGCTGGGCGAAAGGATCGTCCCGGAAAGGGTCGGGGTTGGGGGTGGGAAAGAAACTCAGATTGGCGGGAAAGGCATTCTCGGGCAAGAAAGACGCCTGGGGCTTTGGTCGAGGAAGAGAGGAGGAGGTGATGCCGTTTGTTAGGAAGGAATTTTCTCTTAGAGAGTTCTGATTGGTGTTGATTTCAGAGTTTAGATCCACTAACAGGATATCTTTGCTTTCCTATCGCGTTTGGAAAAAGAAGAAAAAAAAAAAAGAGAGAGAGAAAGAAAAGTGTTAGTCCATGTTGTGACTTTGAAGTGAAAAGGCGACATCAAATGACCAGGATTAAGAGACAGTGGTACCTCGAGATACGAGGGCCCTAACTTACGAGTTTGTTTTTTTTTTTGAGATACGAGCCCTCGAGCGAGCTATTTTTGCTTTGAAATACGAGCAACATTTGAGATAGGAGTAATTGCTCGGATCGGCCGGCTGCACATGACCCACCAGTTTACCTCGACTCGAGCATCTCATAGTTTCCCACGCCTCAAGGTTACGGAACGAATTAAACTCATATCTAGAGGTACCTCTGTAATTACCATTAGATTTGGGTTTGTAACGAAACGGTTGACCACGATCTCCTCCCACCCCCTCGATGAGTGCATTTTCCAGTTGAATAGGTCCTCCCTCCCCCTCCCCCACCTTGTGCCTGTTTATTTATATCTCAACTTCTTTGACCCCTTAATCAAATGAAATCTTACAGTTGTTTGCATTATTCATGTCACTGCTCACCCTTATACACTGGCAGAGTTCATGATCACGGTTGTGTCGATTCATGTCTTTGAAAGTCTTAAAGGGAATTCACTGTGAGTCACTCCCAGTGATTAAGTATATAGAGCTTGAAAGTAAGACTACACCTCAGAAGCCCTGCCCATCTTTGCTTTCCTATCACTGTACCCCAGTCATGTAACATCACCTCTCCAAATGAGCGCCTTTACTGCCTAATACATTCATATACTGCAGTTCTGGATGTGATGAAGTTTAAGGTCATCACATCTTTCCTTGGGCCAAGTATTGGGAGACGTCAGGTATGCTTTTTAAAATATTTCAGAATCTTTGAAAATGCTAACCAAGTTAGATCTCTCATCCTCATCCTCTTAGCCTCTCCTCTGGACACACCCTTTTGTCTATGTCTTTCTAAGAAAGTGATAACCCAAATTGGGATATAATCTAACAACCTATCACAATAACCTCTTGGATTGTGCAGTTTTAAAATAATATAGCTTAAGCCTTCGCCAGTTGGGTTCAGCGAATAGAGTGTTGGCCTGTGGACCGAAGGGTCTTAGATTCGATTCCAGTCAAGGGCACACGCCCGGGTTGTAGGCTCGGTTCAACATACAGGAGGCAGCCAATCAATAAGTCCCTCTCATCACTGATGTTTCTCTCTCTCTCTTCCTCTCTGAAATCAATAAAAATTATATTAAAAAATATAGCTAAGAGTTGCCTATCTCTTAAGAGTTGCAGTGGTTCTCAACCTTTTTTAATGCTGTGACCTTTTAATACAGTTCCTCATGTTGTGGTGATCTCCAATCATAAAATTATTTTCGTTGCTACTTCATAACTGTAATTTTGCTTCTGTTAATGAATCATAATGTAAATATCTGTGTTTTCTGATGGTCTTAGGCTCTACAGCAGCGGTTACTTGTGGGTCATGACCCACAGGTTGAAAACTGCTAGCAAGGTTGCCTAAGACCATCGGAAAACAGATATTTACATTATGATTCATTACCAGTAGCAAAATTACAGTTATGAAGTAGCAATGAAAATAATTTTAAGATTGGGGGTCACCACAGCATGAGGAACTGTATTAAAAGGTCACAGCATTAAAAAAGGTTGAGACCCACTGATCTAGAGGGTAAATTCAACTAATCTTTCTCTTTAATTCATATATAATATAGTCTGATTTATGTATAAGGTGGAGATATGGGTTTAAGAGTAAATTTTAAAGATATACCGAATTCAGAGTTTAGATTCACTAACAGGATATCTTTGCTTTCCTATTACATTTGGAAAGAAAAAGAAAATAACTCTACCAATTCTATTCCCTATCAGTTTCTGGCATGTCAATTACCTGGGTTCTCAGTTGTCAGGTAAGACATCCTTCTTAGCATAAGAGCAGCCAATTGGATCCATCTGCCACATCTGTATCACTAGTTAGGGGTCACCCAGGGACTGCGTTGTCGCAATGACAGATCTTCCCCCTGACTGACTTTGGTCCATTAGCCCTTCACTATGCTGACCACAGAGGAATATAAACAATAAACACCTTTTGAAATGGAAGTTGGAATTCTAGCATTGCTCTGAACAGACGACTAAACACTATGATCCTTGAGACAAAAACAACCATCAGGGGATATAAAATTCTCAAAAAAAAAAAAAAAAAAAAGGATCTCTTTTGTATTAAGGGGAAAGAATCCATTGTTAGAAAGTGTAGGCCCCACGTCAGACCTAATTAGCACTCTATCTTTGGCTTCCTTTACTCTTAGGTATAAACCACCATGTTTAAAAACCAGCTTTACTCTTTATAACCACAAGAATTTGCCAGAAGAAAGAGCTTGTCATTAAAATTTCGTTTTAATCAAAGAAACAGATCGGAAGGCTTCTTAATGTCGGGATCTTTAACAATCAAAAAGGTAGGAAAATATATTCCGAGGGCTTGTGATTTCAGGTTTTATTCATTGATTAGGGGCCACCTCTGGTTAGAACAGTTGGGTGTCACAGCTGGCAGAGTTGTCCTTCTCAAACACTTCAGAAGAAGTTCTGAGGACACCAGACAGGAGCCACAGTGTTAGACTTCCGAATAGTCGGCCTATAAGTGAAATGTATAAGGCTTTCCTCAGCTCGGGGCTGTCGCTAATTCCAGACGAAGAGCCTATCACGTGATCTCACTCATAGGTGGAATCTAATGAACAAAATCATCTAATGAACAAAATATATCCGAAGACATAGAGGCATGGAACAGACTTGAACTTCAAGAGGGATGGTGGGGGTGGGGTGGTGGTTGGGGAGAGATTGGCCAAAGATCTTATATGCCATATATACATAACCATGAACACAGACAATAGTGTGGTTAAGGCCTGGGGTGGGAGGGGCGAGCAGGGTGAAAAGGGTCAATGGGAAAAAAAGGGGGACATATGTAATACTTTCAACAATAAAGATAAATTTTAAAAAAAAGAACAAAGGTCTAGTTCATAGGCTGTGACCACCTCCTAGGTCAGAGCTTCATGCATTTTTCCTTGGATGTCAATGCTGCATCCACATGGCCATCGTTGGAGGATCCCAGAGACAAGCACTAGTGATAGGAGAGTGAAACGCAGTCCCTGCTCTTTGGGGGCTCCAGCAAGAGGGGGAGCAGGCAACCAAGTGGCGTCTGTCCAGAGACGAAGTCTTAACTACTGAATTCCATGGCCTCGCTAGCTCTCCTCTAGGCAGCTATGTCACCTAAACATCTCACTGCCAAATCCTGGACTTCTCTACTTGAAGCTTTCTGTCTTTCTGCTACTCTCTGAATTAAAATAAGCTTCATTAGCCAGACCTTCAAAATGACCCACAATGGGGGATGGGGGGAAATGGGGCACCCAGTTTACATTTAGCCCAACTACTCTGTTTTCCTACACACTGAAAAGACCCAGTTCAAGTTCAGATCATTTATAAAGCCTCTTCCCATGGATCCTCTATTTCAGCTTCACCTGGGCCCTCTTTCTGCATCTTACTTCCACAGCGCTGTGCCCTGGCCCCATCCCTGCACCCTCCATGATGACGGATCACGCCTTATGTTCTTCTCATAGTAACTCTGATCAAAATTTTCACAAGAGCGTGTATACTTTTCTTTTTTTAGATCAGTGTGGATAGATATTGTTCACGTAGTTTTCCAATAAAAATTACATTCTATTTAGTTTGCAACATGAGCATTATTTATAGCGCATAAAACTATTCTGTATAAATGTTGCGGGAGAGACAGGGCCTAACTAATAAAGTTTAGATCATTGAGATTTCTTTCTTTCTTCCCAAGCAACTACTGTAAGATTTGAATCTTTTAAAACATGCTGGTTTTATCAAGCAAAGATGAGTTTATTTTGTGACCTAGGACTATAAAGCCAATCTGTTAGAATGTGCTGGCAAATTCTGACCGGCACATAATTAGTGCTGTTGGGATTCTCTTACTTATCACATACCATCTACTTCGATGGTATTTACTTCTTTCATCTATTGTTATGGATACACCAAAAATTCATAAAATGTATGAAGTCTCATATCAATGAGACTCAGGCTAATGCAAGCTGCTTTCCATTTCCTTTTTCCTAACTTTCTAGAAGGCCACAGAAGCTGACGAAGCAGTCGGTGCTTCCTTGCCTACCCCATGGAAATTGCTCCAGAGCCCGAGAGTTCTGATCTCTTTCAATAAACTCGTTTGAATGTCACTTAGACTCGGCAGCATGCTTTTCAAACATTGATTTCAGAGCTGGGATGGACCTTCCAGGGCTGTCTAATCCTGTATTTCATCAAGTTTCTCTTTGGAACGGTAACAGACACTGTGAGGGATGAGTTAGACACATTGCTTTAAAGAACAGTAAACAGGCTTCTCTGTGGTGGTTTGGAGGCCTCCGTAATGCACTTACTCGGTGTGAATCTCATAGGCTGGGGGGCTGAGAAGGGAGTAACCAGTACCTGCTCCTTCTCACCTCCAGACTTCAGCATTTTAGGAGAAGTTTCATGGACCCGGCATTTTCTGCAACACTCTGGGGCCAGTGAGACTTACCCAGTCTCTGGTCTGCTGTGGTTTGATTTCCAATGACCTTCGTGGACATGTAGGCTTGCTTAATAATTCCCTGATGTCTTTCTAAAGATTCCTAGACAGACAGTGGTGCTCTTTGCCTTCTCATCTTTTATGTTCAAGCCTGGAAATTCACTCAGCACTCTTAGCTGACCCTCTAAAGCAGTGGTTCTCAACCTTCCTAAGGCTGCGACCCTTGCATATAGTTCCTCATGTGGTGGTGACCCCCAACTATGAAAGTTTGCTACTGGTATGCATCGTGATGTAAATATCTGCATTTTCCGATGGTCTTAGGCGACCCCTGTGAAAGGGTCGTTCGACCCCAAAGGGGTCACGACCCATAAGTTGAGAACCGCTGCTTTAAAGCGAGGTAAATACCTTATCATTAATATGCATTAATAAGCTTTTTTATTGGTTTTAACGTTGGTCTCCTCCTTAATTGGCTTTAAGGATGTCATTGACATTGTGCATCTTATTGTTGTGCCCAGCAAGCAGCAGGTATTCAAGAGACTATTAAATAAATAAGCGAAGTTGTAAAAAGCCATTAAAAATTACATGGGTGATTTCCCTGGAGGCCCGAGACTTGGGTTTTGGTGCTGAATTTGAACCTCTTTCTTTGGTAACTTTTTTTTCTCAGAATTACCACTTTCATATCTGTAAAGGAAAATGTTACTCTAGTCTCTACATTAAGAAGATTTGATGCACTCTAATATCCTGTAAAAAATGAGAAACTTTTTTTTTTTTTTTTGTAAACAAGGACAAGTCTTGGTTAAACATAACGGAGCCTCCTGTTTGTTTTAAATCTTGCTTCACACCACGCTTACGCTAACTCACCAAGAAAGAATACAAAAATAAATGGAGAGGCCAGGAGGCTTTACAATTAATCACTTAACAAACATACTTCCTTCAAGTAGGCTTATGCCCAGAATTATGATTCAACTCCTCCTTCTGATCCTCAGTAAAACCAAGAAGGACTGCATTGCCTGACCTATTGCTCAGATTTCATCTCTAAGCAATATTAAGTATCTGAATTTGTCCTGCTAGGTTCCCATGGTGACTTCAGATGCAAATTTGTTCTAGCAGCCATTTCCACTTTATGCAGAAAAAAATCAGCTGCCACGTTCCAAGTTTCAATAAAGATGCTCAAGATGCCTGGTTAGTTGCCAATTTGAGTCATAGATGTCATTTCCATTACATTGCAAATTTAAAAACAGACACTTACTGTTGGACTATTTAGGTCAGGAGGTGTAGACATGTCCCCAAACAAATCCATCCGGTCAACAGCCTTAAAAAAGTATTTGGATTAGATTCAGATGTGTCTACTCAAAAAGATTATATTGTCGTAATTGTCTCCTAAACGAACGTTTAGGAAAATGGCTGTCACAATTGAATTTGCATTTAATTAATACAGATTTGATATTTGGGCGATTTAGGTCAGGAAGTATAGACAGGTACCCAAACAAATCCATCTGGTCCAAACTCTTTAAAAAGTATTCGAGCCCCAGCTGGTTTGGCCCAGTGGATAGAGCATGGGCCTGGGGACTGAAGGGTTCCCAGTTTGATTCCAGTCCAGGGCACATGCCTGGGGTTGCAGGTTACATACCCAGTGGGGGGCATGCAGAGGGCAGCCAATCAATGATTCTCTCTCATCATTGATGTTTCTATCTCTCTCCCTCTCCCTTCCTCTCTGAAATCAATAAAAAAAGTATTTGGATTAGATTTAGATGTCTTTATTAAAAAGATTGCCTTTTATATGAACATCAACGTTAGGGAAATAGTTGTTGCAATTGGATTTTCATACAGATTCTGTCTTTGCAACATCTACAGGAAGTAAAACCCACATTCCGGAAGTAAGAATCATAAAAAGTCACATACATACCAATTTCAGTTTGTTAGTTTGGTCATCAAGATTCATTAGGGCCTCGCTGCCATTCTGAAAAGATGGCAAATATTTAAGGATTTAGTTGGCAAGCTTTAATTTCCTAGTGTATTGGCTTGCTAAGCAGTTATAATCTTGGCACTGATCATTCAACCATACGTCTCCCATGACCCCAAGGGTCATGAACACAGCAATAAGCCAGAAGGGGAGCATGCTGGGTAGGGAGTAAATAAGTGATTATACACATCACACATCACAATTCATGAGGAGAGAAGCTACAGTTTTACCTCAACTGCATTGTTGGCTTCTTCCATCTAAAAAGAAAGACATAAATTCAGGGCTCTAGTAATTATAGTTAAAATGAGTTAAACAAAAGAACAAATATACCTATCTATTGGCTCACAGCACAAGGAAAAGACTCTTGCATATTATCTCTGCTCTACAGTCCCCTCCCCTTTCACGTGAATACTGGATTTGAAAAAAGTTACTGGACTTAAACTTGGTAATCCTGTATAGTCTTTAGAATCGATGGGAAGCTCATAAGGGGAGTCAGGGGCTAGAAATAAGTGCTTAATGGTAACACCCATCCATCGCCTTGCTCTTTGGGAAAAAGAGACAATACATTTCTCTACCTTCCATACTCTGGAGATTTACATAGAAGCCAATTCTCCAGACAGAACACATGTTTACATGATGTTCACATAAGGTCCTAAAACTTAAGTTTCATAGACCCTGTACTGGGTAGAACTTGCCTTCTTCTTTTCTTCTTCCTTTTTCTTCACGTTATAGATAACTTGAAAAAGGTCTTTAAGATCAATGACCAATGGCTCAGCCTGAAGCAAGAAAAAGTATCATCATCAGTATTTCAATATTACTATTTTCTTTTCTTTATCTCACATCAGTTCTGATTTAGTACTTCCCCCCTCCGTTTCTCTTAAAGCTCCTTACTACACGTCTCTGTCTGATGGGGGAAAGCCCCCTCTCCCATCCCTACCCCCAGATACATAAAAGACGGGAGGGTTAGTAAGTCCTTAGACCAAACAAGAAACACCATGATAATTTCCCCAAGTCCTTCTGCATTTCTAGGAATGCTTGGCTATTATTCTAGAATCAGCATTCGTCTTATGAGAATATCCATTCTAACAATCCTTGTGCTACATGCTCCATGGGAATCAATGACATTTAAAAAATGATTCCTTAGACCTGTGGTCGGCAAACTCATCAGTCAACAGAGCCAAATATCAATAGTACAACGATTGAAATTTCTTTGGAGAGCCACATTTTTTAAACTTAAACTTCTTCTAACGCCACTTCTTCAAAATAGACTCGCCCAGGCCATGGTATTCTGTGGAAGAGCCACACTCAAGGGGCCAAAGAGCCTCATGTGGCTCTCGAGCCACAGTTTGCTGACCAATAAACATAGTTATCATCTGAATCATTGTTTACCCCTCCCCCTAGCTCCATTTGGTTCTAGAAAGCTCTCTAGTTGAGTGATAGACACTGCACTGAGACAAGTCCCCCTCCAGGAATACCTCACGGCTTAGCACTAACCTGTTGCCCTGTTTTTATGGCAAAAAACTGGTGCTGGCCTTCTGCTCCACACACATAACCAAATGCCCGGTTGTCGGTCACATCACGGGCGATGAAAGAAATCTTATTTACTGGGTGCTCGTGCTCTATCACCTGAGAAAGGGACAAAAATACACGATTTACTAGGAAAACTAGCATCTATTTGTAGGCTAGCACAGCTAAGCATCAGACCCCCAAGCCACTAGCCAGATATTCTTGTATTATTATTTATTAGTTATTTATTATTAATACAATACAACAGAAAGCTTACTTTTCCCTACCCCTATATACTAAAATGAGACCCATGCATAGACCTGTGATAACATCACCAACCAGAGGTTAGTATTAATCTAGTTCTTATACCTGGGGTCATAAAGAATACCTAAGTGATATTATAGCATATCCGTTTTTATAGACTTGACACCTCTATTAGAGGAAATAAATTTCAAGATAAAGTGACTTAATTCCTCACCCCCTATCCTGTTTTCCACCTTTACATCTGGAGAAGTGATACACACACACTCACACACATATACATACATACAGTGGTACCTCGAGATACAAGTGCCCTAACATACGAGATTTTTGAGATACGAGCCATCGAGCGAGCGATTTCTGCTTTGAAATACGAGCAACAGTTGAGATACAAATAATCGTGCGGATCGGCTGGCTGCACAGGACTCACCAGTTTACCAAGATTTGAGCGTCTCATAGTTTCCCACGCCTCAAGGTTACAGAACGAATTAAACTTGTATCTCGAGGTACCACTGTGTGTGTGTGTGTGTGTGTGTGTGTGTGTGTGTGTGTGTGTGTATATATATATATATATGTATATATATATATATATATAAACATATATATATATATTTTTCCCCCCTACAGAATTTTGAAAAGGAAAAAGGAGAGCTAAAATGTAGTTGCAAATTGTCTGTCAGATACAGGTGGTCAGAGAAGTGTCAGATAAAGTGAATTCTTACCCCAGTCTTCTCATCGATTATTTTGATCCCAGAAAGGGAAATGTTGACCCAGATCCTCTGTTTGTGCTGTCCCTGAGACCGCCCCGCCGCTGCCATGCCCTGAGGAGGTTGGGAAACAAGAAAACGTAGTTAAAACTGCCCTAGGAGGCTTCTGAAACCAAAACTGAAAAGGCAGCTCTGTTTTCAGCTTAACTAACCATCTCTGAGAGGCCCAAGCACCCTGCATACGAGAGAGCAAGAAGGGCTGAAACTGGTTTGGCTCAGTGGATAGAGCATCGGCCAACAGACTAGAAGGTCCCGGGTTCGATTCCGGTCAAGGGCATGTATCCTGGTTGCGGGCACGTCCCCAGTAGGGAGCGTGCAGGAGGCAGCTGATCGATGTCTCTCTCTCATTGATGTTTCTAACTCTCTATCCCTCTCTCTTCCTCTCTGTAAGAAATCAAAATATATATTTTTAAAAATTTTTTAAAAAAAGAGAGAGCAAGAAGGAGTAGAAGGCGTTGAGCCAGGACATCACTCGTTCTGTGAATGTGGACAAACCATTTTAATTCTTTTGATCTCAGAACAGTCGCTGGTAAAGACAAGAATGTACTAGAAGTCCTTCAAAGGTGTTACTTCTAGATCTTGTCTTACTTAACAAGAATTACTTAATTAGTTTCACATAGTGAAAGTGTTGGAATTCAAAAACTCAGAAAATCAATGGGCTAATACTAAGGAACACCAGTTTCCAAGTAGAGTCCTGACTTTTACCTGAAGATTTCCAGGGTTGAAACTCAGATCTGCCCCGAGCAAAAGGCATGTCAGGTCTTGCTACTCTAGAACAGCGCTCAGAATATGCCAACCATCTCATGGCCACTCATCAGATGAGATGCCCCTGGATTACGTGATCAGACAGTTTCCCCTTGAATAACTGAGATAGAGATACATATCTCATCTAATTCCTTCTGTCGGCCGTTTGCTGCAGACAGAGACACAGCATGCTTCCTGCCTTTTACCTTCAGTTTCATCATGGAATCTTGGCTCATTCTATCTCCTCTGGCATCGGGCACATCGTCAATGCCAATGAGCTTGGCCTTGTATTTTACACCATCGCCTTTGAATCTGGCCAAAAGATACTCATCTGTCTTTTCTGAGCCTGAGAAGAGAAAGAAATATAGGATAAAGTTTATAAATGTATTTAAATATCGGCCCCATGCATCATCAAATATGTTCTGCAATCTACAAATGAGAGTGGTACAAATCTTGTGTATACCGTGATTGACTAAGTGTGCAATATTCTACCCTTATTCTCACTTCCTTTTTAGTTAAACCATGCTCTTTAATACTCTATAAGCTGTTGGGATGGAGAGAAAATAAACTCTTAAAGATGCAAAATAGACTGAATTATGGGAAACGCATGGAACTCTGTGAGGTGGTACCTGGGGATATTCATTATAATTTAAAAATACTTTAAAAAAGAATATAAGGAAAATAATGCTTTTGTTTTTTAATAAAAAGAAAAATAAGGCGGGGGGACAGGTAAGGGCATGTAGCGGTGGGTGGGGAAGGCCAGGGGTGTCAATAGGGGGAAAAAAAAGGAGACATATGTACTACTATTTGTAATACTTTAAACAATATATAACATATAAATATATATATATATAAAATAAGGCACCACACAATTTACCAGCATTTTGAACTGTCCAAAAGGTAAAAGGGCATTATGAGTAAATGTCTTTGAAAATCACTTAAGATAATGATCCCATCTCCATAACTTCTTTTGCTTCTCTTAAAAGGCATGTGTGGCCTTATTTCCATTGCTGAAGGGTAGAAATAAAAAGCAGGCCAGTCACACAATATCTTCAATCTATGAATAAGACTCCGGCACTTTGTAGTGGTACTTCAGGTGAAAAACAAGGGTCTTATAAAACAAAGTTTTGCCAAAACCGGTTTGGCTCAGTGGATAGAGCGTCGGCCTGCGGACTGAAGGGTCCTGGGTTCGATTCTGGTCAAGGGCATGTACTTTGGCTGCGGGCACGTCCCCAGTGGGAGGTGTGCAAGAGGAGCTGATTGATGTCTCTCTCTCACTGATGTTCCTAACTCTCTATCCCTCTCCCTTCCTCTCTGTAAAAAAAAAAAAAATCAATAATATATTTTTTAAAAAATCAATAAAATAAAACAAAGTTTTTAAAAACAGCAACTTGGTCAACAGGTTACTGCAAGATAACTATATCATAATTGATAGTTGATTTATATCAATTGAACAAGAGGGCAGCTCTCTGCCTGAAAGGACCTGGGGCAGACACAGGATTCAGAGCCCCGTCTTGTATATGGAGTGACCCCAACTCCAGCTCTCCTTCCTGCTCAGCACAGGAGCCCAGGCTCAGGCTGAAGCCAGGCCGGGGCCGGCTCTTCCTTCCTTTCCCCTGAACTTGCCATTCCTTCAGAGGTACCCGCCACCAGCCCCCCTCCTGGCCCCGGGGGGATTTCTCCGTACCTTTCTTCTTCTCCTTCTTGGACGGCGCTTTGGGGGCGGCCTGCTGGTCAGGCTGACCGTTGGAGGTACTGGTTTCCACTTCGTTAGACATGGCCAGCAGGCAGACGGCGAGCTCCAGCCCCAGCAGAAACCCAGGGACACCGGGCGCTCCCTGATGGCGAGGCCTCAAAAGAACATCACCGGCTGCAGACACCTGTAGGCAGAGTTGAGGGGCGTAATGAGCTTAGAGCACCGCAAAGCCAGACTGGAGGCCACAACAGGCCGCCGCCAGTGCTTCTCCAGTGCCCTTCTTCAGACTCATTTTGTTCTTTGTCCTGCACTCTGAAAGCAGGGGAGTGGGCAGGAGTATTTCCTTTGAGGTTTGCCAACTGGTAAGAAGGTGTTGGACCAGATTTTCCTTCAGCCAATGGGCATCTGGTCACATTTAATGATTATCTAGCTAAGTCAGCTTGTGTTGGGTCTTTGGCATACAAACCTAGTCTGAAAGATAGGGATCAAAATGTGTCAGACACAGAAAAAGAAGGCTTCAGGCCGAAACCGGTTTGGCTCAGTGGAGAGAGCGTCGGTCTGCGGACTGGAGGGTCCCAGGTTCCATTCCTGTCGGGGGCATGTATCCTGGTTGCGGGCACATCCCAGGTGGGGGGGCGTGCAAGCGTTGGCTGATCGATGTCTCTAACTTTCTATCCTTCTCCCTTTCTCTCTGTAGAAAATCAATAAAATATATTAAAAAAAGAAAAAGAAAAAGGAGGCTTCAGAGCAAAAGAGAAATAAATGGAATGCTGAGCTGGAGAAAATGGCAACTAGCATGGGAAAGTAGGTATTATAAATGCCGGGCCTCCAAAAATTCTTTAATTGTAAAGGCAGTGTCAAGAGTAGAGCTATATATCTTATCTGATTCATATTCATATTTTTTTAAATGTTAGGATTCTGCATCTAACATCTGGTGCTGTTTATGAGCACTATACTTTAAAAGACACCCACTTTTTAAAAAAATGTATTTTATTGATTTACAGGGAGGAAGGGAGAAGGATAGAGTCCGAAACATTGATGAGAGACATTGATCTGCTGCCTCCTGCACGCCCCCCACTGGGGATGTGCCCACAACCAAGATTCATGCCCTTGACTGGAATCGAACCTGGGACCCCTCAGTCCACAGGCCAATGCTCTATCCACTGAGCCAAACTGGTTTCAGCAGATACCCACTTTTGATATTAACCCTTACACATATCAGGGAGAGGATTAATTAATGGGGTGTCTTTTGTGTAATTAATTTATTATTTAGCGTTACTGTCCTCAACATAGTTGTGGTATATGCTCTCCTAAAGCTCCCGCATGTATCACAGTAGGAAAAACAGAAAAATGCAGAGTCATTGTAAGTGCTGATGGAAGCGAACTACTGTTTCAAAAGGTTCTTTCACTCCCTAAGAGTCAAAGTTTGTACCCAGCCGCTGAGAGAACTAGAGACAGGTTAACTTTCCACCCAGACGAAAGACCATAGAAGAGAAAAGCACCTCACAGTCTGTAATCTTGTTAAGATGACCAATGGGCTGGTGCACCCCCAAAAGCCCTCTTAATTCTATGCCCACAGCACTCATTTTTTGAGCTTTTTAATTCAAGGATCAAGTCCATCACAGGGGAATATGTACTGTTTGTAAGATACTTAAAGGACAAAAAGTAAGCTTCAACTGCCACCTGCTTGCTTCATGAATGTCAATATGTTCTCCTGAAGGGCAGTACTTAACCTCTACCCCATGAGTTTATATATATATTTAAATATATTTTATTGATTTTTTACAGAGAGGAAAGGAGAAGGATAGAGAGTTAGAAACATTGATGAGAGAGAGACATCGATCAGCCGCCTCCTGCACACCCCCAACTGGGGATGTGCCCGCAACCAGGATACATGCCCTTGACCGGAATCGAACCTGGGACCTTTCAGTCTGCAGGCCGACACTCTATCCACTTAGCCAAACTGGCCTCGGCAGAGTTTTTATATTTTTTAATTTTATTTTATCTTTTAAATCCTCACCCGAGGATATTTCACCATGGATTTTTAGAGAGAGTGAAAGAGAGAAATACTGATGTGAGAGCACATCGAATGATTGCCTCCCGCACGTGCCCTGACCAAGGCCTGGGACAGGGAGGAGCTTGCAACGAGGTGGGGGCCCTTGACCAAAATCAAGCCTGGAACCCTTTGGTCCACAGGCCGATGCTCTATCCACGGAGCCAAACTGGCTAGGGCTCCCCATAAGTTTGTAAATAGTCTTTGTAGTTTTAATAGTTCTTGGAAGCAAATACATAGCCAAATACATCAATCTATGTATGGTTAACGTTATCTGAATTATTTCATTTGGAGGTTTAGTTGCTAGTTTTGTTCAAAGACACCTGGATAGTAGGGAGCCATAGAAGAGTCTCTGCATGTGGATGACTTACAGAGTAGAGAGTTCAAAGCTCTTTTCTTTCTTTCTTTTTTAAAAACTTATATTCTTTTATTGATTTCAGAGAGGAAGGAAGAGAGAGGGAGAGGTAGAAGCATCAATGATGAGAGAGAACCAGTAATGGCTGCCTCCTGCAGGCCCCACACCGGGGAATGAGCCCCCAATCTGAGTATGAGAATCAAACCGTGACCTCCTGGTTCACAGGTCTATGTTCAACCACTGAGCCATGTTGGCTTGGCCAAAGCTTCTTTTACTTAAGACATCTTTGGGGGCCAAACACTATTAGCCTTTTACCTGCATTAAACCAAAATTTCCAATAACCCTGAGGATTAGGATACAGTGTGACTTCACTTTTCCTGAGGGAAAGCCAAGCACAGAGGTTATAACTTATGCAGAGGCAAATATTGAACCTGGGTCTAGCTCAGGCTGTCTGGTCCCAAAACAGGGTTCCTCAGATGTGACAGTGATGGATGTCATCTGAGAAATCTCATAATGCTACAGAGATGCTGTTATTCACCTGCTGTGGCTGCCAAAAGGTATGTCCAGTTCTAACACTTTCCAAACTAAGGCATAGCTTAAAAAATAAGTCTAGATCGCATTGAGTTACTGGGTCTGTTTGAAGCTTCAGTAAGGCCAAAGATCTTTTTTTCAAATTTTCTTTTTTTTTAAATATATTTTATTGATTTTGTACAGAGAGGAAGGGAGAGGGATAGAGAGTTAGAAACATCGATGAGAGAGAGACATCGATCAGCTGCCTCCTGCACACCCCCTACTAGGGTATGTGCCCGCAACCAAGATACATGCCCTTGACTGGAATCGAACCTGGGACCTTTCAGTCCGCAGGCCGATGCTCTATCCACTGAACCAAACCAGTTTTGGCAAGGCCAAAGATCTTATATAAGGGGGAACAAGTGGGTATAGGACAACTAGAACGTATAGTCTTTTCATTCACTAGGTTCTGTGGGACCCTTCTGACCACGAGCACAACATCAATCAGGAGACATACACAAGGAATGTAAGCATAAGGTAGGGATCACAGATTCAAGTTCAACACATACGCAAAGGGTTATCTGAATAGCTCCCCACCTAAATCTAACTGGTTCTAGGGACAGACTGCTTCCTTTATATGTTTTATTGATTTTTTACAGATAGGAAGGGAGAGGGATAGAAAGTCAGAAACATCGAAAGAGAGACATCGATCTGCTGCCTCCTGCACACCCCACACTGGAGATGTGCCCACAACCAAGGTACATGCCCCCGACTGGAATCGAACCTGGGACCTTTCAGTCCACAGGCCGACGTTCTATCCACTGAGCCAAACCGGTCTCGGCAGGCTGCTTCCTTTATTAGAAGCTCGAGCAGAGAAATAAGAAAATACACCTGGAACCAACTGAGGATCTACAGTTATTGTATATTGTTGACTCCTTCCTGAGGCCTAATGTGGAGTAACCTTGTAAATGAAACTTTGCTAAGCCAATAAAACTGGCTTCCATGTGAGAACAGATAGCTAACGTGGATTTTGGACTTCACAGATCTCCCTGAAAGAATGTGAAGACTTCCCCTTTCCATGGCATGAGAATCAGATGACTCGGAGAGATTCTGGAGCTTGCAACATCTTTTCTGAGAAGGCTCCGAGAAATGTAAACCAGAACACTGCGTGAGTCATCTGGAGACAGCCATGTCCTTTGCACTAAAAAAATAAAATAAAATAAAATAAATCTGCTAATCTGCTATAGTTTGTTTAGCCCTTCAAGTTATGCATGCAAGACAACCAGTATTTAGAACCCTGGAATGCTCGGCATTAAGAACACATCTGTGTAGAGACAAACTTGGCTGGTACTTTCTTCTTCTGGCTTATCTTACCCATCAGTAGGGATATACCGGTATCAGCGATGATACTAATGAATCATTCTGGGATTTAAAGCAATATCCTGACACCAAGGCACCACCTTCTGCCCCATCTACCTTCTGGCCCTCATTATACAGAGCAGAGAAGAAATTGCTTAGTCAGGCTCAAAACGCTGGTACAGGGAGTGACTTAAGAATTTACAGTGGTACCTCCAGATATGAATTTAATTCGTTCCATAACCTTGAGGCGTGGGAAACTATGAGACGCTTGAGTCGCGGTAAACTGGTGGGTCGTGTGCAGCCGGCCGATCCGCGCGATGACTCCTATCTCAAATGTTGCTTGTATTTCAAAGCAAAAACCGCTCGCTCGCTCGACGGCTCCTATCTCAAAAATCTCGTATGTTAGGGCACTCGTATCTCGAGGTACCACTGTATTTAATGGTAGGCCCGTTCCACAAATGGAAGAGAATCCCTTTTCAGTGTTAAGGGGAATGAGACAAACACCCAACCTACCGAGCGCTTGAAACATTTATCCCGTCAGCTCCATGAAATAGGATGTGTCTCTGCTTTATGAAGAAGGAATTGGACTCGGTAACGCAAGATGATCTGCTAATAAGTCTCTGAGCTCAAAATTCAACATGCTCTATGTCCGTTTCTACTACATATGCTGCTCCTGTTTGTTTTTTAAATATATTTTATTGATTTTTTACAGAGAGGAAGGGAGAGGGATAGAAAGTTAGAAACATCGATGAGAGAGAGACATCGATCAGCCGCCTCCTGCACGCCCCCCACCGGAGATGTGCCCGCAACCAAGGTACACGCCCTTGACCGGAATCGAACCCGGGACCTTTCAGTCCGCAGGCTGATGCTCTATCCACTGAGCCAAACCGGTTTTGGCTGTTTTTGCTTTTTTTAAGCTCACTGATTTGAACCTGTATTTTAGAAGCTGCTTTCAAAGTCATAATCCCACGGACTTTAAGGTATCAGTACACTTCTCAGGAAGAGCCACACACATAGACACAGGGCGAGTTAAGGAGAGCCGAGAAGAAAGCAACATCAACACCTTTACCCAGAGCATCCAGGACTTTGCACTGGTCACAGGCTGTGTTTCCTTGTCCTTGAGGACTTTCTGCCTGTCTCAGCTCAGGCGCCGCATCCGCGCGTGTGAAATATTAACCTCCAAGACAGATCTCGGGTCCAAGAGGGCAGCGACCACGATTTCCAAAGCAGCCTTTTGAGAACGAGGAAGGTTGCCAGAAAGGAGGCGCTGAAGTGAGGCTGTTTCTGAAGCTGCATGTAACCCCTCTCTCTCTGCCTCAGCCGCTTAGATGCCTGTGCTTTCAGGAAGGCTGACTCTCTCCTGCAAAAGCCACGCCGAGCAGACAGGAAGCCCTGTGCAGCCTCTGGAACTGGGGAGGTGAGACTAGGCAAATGCACAGCCAAAAGGAGTCCTTCGGAGATTTGCTTTGCCAGCGCTGCTGACACAGCTGTAGGGGCCGCCGTGACAAAACAGGCCAGCGTCGAGGAGGTAGACACAGGTTAGGCATTTACAGAGAGCGCGTATCGCTGCTTTTAACCCTTGGAAGGGACGCGAGGGGCTGAGGGGACACAAAGAGCCCTGAACCCAGAAGCCGTTCTCTGTCTTTGGGACCGAGTCCGACCAGATTTACGAGTTCCCTCCCCAGTTCACGGTGAGCAGAGGTGAGATTGCACAGCAGCTAAGAGATCAGGCTCTGGAATCTGAGATAATGCCACCGTCGTTTAGCTCTGTGGCTGAGACAACTTCACTCATACTTATTTCTTCACCTGTAAAACGGGGATACAGTCTGCAGAATTGGTATGAGAGATCAGTAAGAAATTATGCAGAGGCCTCAGTGCCTTGCATATACAGTGGTACCTCGAGATACGAGTGCCCTAACATACGAGATTTTTGAGATACGAGCCGTCGAGCGAGCAATTTTTGCTTTGAAATACGAGCAACATTTGAGATAGGAGTCATCGCGCGGATCGGCCCGCTGCACACGACCCACCAGTTTACCGCGACTCAAGCGTCTCATAGTTTTCCACGGAGGTTACGGAATGAATTAAACTCGTATCTCAAGGTACCACTGTATACAGAAAGTGCTTAACCAAGGCAGCTGTGATTAAATCCAAGTTCGGCTTCATCGAACTCTGTGTTGTGCTGTCTTCTATTGCATCCAACATTGCTTTCCACTGCAGGCATTTAACCAGTTGCAGAACAACTGGGACCGATAAATAAATAGAAACATGGAATATAGTGCTTTAATTAGGAAGGCCCAGGTGAAAAAGTGGACGGTTTGCCAATACTGGAGTCACCTTCTGTTCCACTCTGGCTTGAGTCTACAGAGCGCAGGTTCTGATGGAAACAGGACCATGGGGACAAAAATCTATTCTGCGTTCCCCAGAGATGTCTGTTCTAATGGATCCTGAGTCAACTCTAAGCCTACATCGTTCCTACTGGCACTTTTATTTTTTTAAATATATTTTATTGATTTTTCACAGAGAGAAAGGGAGAGGCATAGAAAGTCAGGAACATCGATGAGAGAGAGAGAGAGACATTGATCAGCCGCCTCCTGCACACCCCACACTGGAGATGTGCCCGCAAGTAAGGTACATGCCCCCGACCAGAGTTGAACCCGGGACCTTTCAGTCCGCAGGCCGACGCTCTATCCACTGAGCCAAACCTCTCTCAGCTCTACTGGCACTTTTAAAGGTCTAACTCAGATCACTTGGAGGACGTTTTACTGGAGAGCTCTTCAACTGTCAATGTCCATGCCACACGCAAAGCCATTAAACCAGACCTTCTGGAGAAAGGACTCAGGAATCAGTGTATTGTAAAGAGTCCCGGATGATTCCACTGTATGGACAAGTGTGAGATCCAGTGGTTTGCTCCCATAATCCTTTGTCCCATTAAAAGAAATAGCGAGTGGGTTAGCCAATTGAGCTGAAAGAAACCGGGGAATAATTTGGTCACACCCTTTCACTATAAAGGTTAGGAAACTGAAGACAAGAAAGAGTGTATAATTTGTCTAATGGTTCCATAACTGATTGGGATAGAGTTGGTACCAAGAGAAATCTAGGTCTTAACATGAGACTCTACTGTTTTGCTTCTAGAGCAGCGGTTCTCAACCTGTGGGTCGTGACCTGTTTTCTGATGGTCTTAGGCTCTACAGCAGTGACCCACAGGTGGAGAACCACTAGCAGGGTCGCCTAAGACCATCAGAAAACACAGATATTTACTTTACGATTCACCACAACACGAGGAACTGTATTAAATGGTCGCAGCATTAGAAAGGTTGAGAACCACTGTCCTAGAGATTATGTGTGTCAGTTTTTTTTAAAAACTATTATTTTAAGAAGGCTCTACAAAGCCCATTACCTACAGAGACTGGACTGCCATTTAATAGCTATACCAAGCAAAGAACAAGAAAGTAGCTTAGCAGAATAGTTTAAAAATGGTTTTCACAGATGTTTTCTGAACCAAAACAGAAAAAGAGTTTTATGGGTCTAATTATACATCGTTGCTGAATTCCTTCTTGCCTAGGTCGCTGGAGTCCTACTTGGTCAAACTGGCTCATTAATGCTGATTTGGCTGCGGGGAAGAAAGCATTTGGCTAGGTTTGAGACGCAACTCGCAGATCAAAGAATTCAAATTTATTTCAGTACATTCTCTACTATTCAGTGCGTGGCCTTTTGGGGTTTGTTTGTTTGGTTTTTTTAAAGCCCGATAGAAGTTTGAGTTCTTATGTTGGCATAAGTTCTGATTCTTGAGTCATTCTGACCTCTCCTACTTTTGTACTCACCCCCACCCATTCTGTTTTTTAAAATAAGTTTCTATTAAGACTAGCTCTCGTAGGCCTAAAGAACAGCCATCAAACTAAAGAGTGTTTGGGAGACTTTAAGCTTTCAAAAGGAGCCTAATGCAATCCAAATGAAAGTCCATTCTCGAAGCTGAGCTTAGCAACCCATTCACTGGAAATGTCTAAACATTGTTCACAAGTTGAACTGACGTATTAAGATTATGATCAGCTCTATAATGGTATCACTCAATTATTTCCATACAATGACAACTTTGAACACTTAACTCTAGGGTTAGAAGTAGTAGAAAGTATAAATTCATAATGAGAGTGTACTCCAGTGTCTTGGAAAAGTGGGGCACAGATATGAACAAAGGCATGCGTGAGGGATTGAATCTAGAATCCTATAAAAAGGAGCAGCGTTGGAATATTCCTGAGGTCCCTTGACCATGTGGAATTTTGGGGAAGGTGGACAGATGAGGCTTGTGGTTGGATTAACTAAAATTAGAGGGCCTACCCATCCATCTCAATTTTAATAGTACAGTTATTCCACCCCAGTTCTTCCAGCTTAGACTAACCAGGACAGGACAACTGAAATTCAACTTTCTCCTTTAAGTCACGTCAACCAAAGGAAGGAGGTGACCTTGAGGTTTTGGAGGTTTCCATCATTGCTTTACATTGCTGGCATTGGATCATTCGAGCTATGCTCTGACCTGGTTCCCCTGACACCAGGGACTATCTGGACATGGGTCACCAGGCTCTGGTACATGTGCCCTGTGTATCTCAAGTGAGCTGGGCAGGACAATACAGTGGGCATAACTTGATATAGAAAAGGGGATGAGGGATTTCTAGTCTAATGTATAGTATCACCAGAGTCACCAGAGCTCTGCATCTGGGGGTTACAGGTTCCTGATCCTCCTAATTACAAAGTATTTGCTTTCTTATTATTGTCTCTTTTGTACATGTCACGTGGGAAAGAGATTGGCAATGTAATGACCACATCCTTGAGCCCAAGGTCATCTTCATCAGCCAGTCCTCATTCTATTAGATAGATATTGAGTCCCCTGTGGAAGAAGCCGTGAGTGATTCTCATTCATTCCGAGGAAAGGCTATTAGGCATCCACTGCTTTGGGAGAAAGGATAATATGGCTTTTGGGGGGTTGGGAGGGATTTGAAAAAAGCTACCCTTCCCCATACACCTCGGGCTTTAGGCTCAAAGGTAGTAGGCAACCTGGCGGGTAAGTTTATATAGCAAGCTGAGCCATTTATGGGAAATGGACAATGGATTGGAATGGTCCAACACAGGGTGACGGGTGCAGGAGAGGGGCAAGTCCTTATGGTTAGAGAATGTGTAGAAGATAAAATGTCTAGACTAAAATCCTAGACTCAGATGTCAGGGTTCCCATCTCACCCAGAAGATACCTTAGCACTTGAACAGGCCTCAAGTGGCCGGTGGCAGGTATATATGAGGACACTGACAGCTGTGTGACAAGAGGGCAGGACTCTGCTAAACATTCTCCCCTCCCAGACCCCCTGCAGAACCAGTGACACAGCGGCTGTTTCAGACATCAGAGCACATGCTTCAGTGGACAACACCATCATGTCTTAGTGGTTGCACACCAGTCTATTCTGGGTTGCTGCAATGGGCTGTGGATACCCCATGCTACAGTGACAAGGACAGAGCGGGCCCTCACATGGTTTGGGATGTCTAGTTATGACATGATAGTAACGAGAATTGTACCAAAAGAGTATGAAAAAGGAAGAAGATCTCAAAAAGCTCCAGTGTTCATAGATAACTGGGTTGAGCACCTGGAAATTAAAGGTTGAATTTAGAAAAGCTCTATTTTGTACAATTAGATGGCACAGGATACTATATTTCATTCCGCTTCCCCCGCATCCTAAATCCAAGGGAAGAGAGGGTTGGAAAGAATGAGAAATTTACATAAACAGTTTTAGGGTTTGTAATGTTTTCTAAAATGCTACTAATACTGTGGAGTCTCTAGAAATTTTCTATTGCAAGGCCTTTGAGCCAGTGATTTGAGGAGAAGCATGATGAAACTGGTACAAAAACACAGTAAACACATGATTTTTGGAATTCGGCATATAAATGTACAATGGGTACTATGCTTGATAGATGCAGAAAAGAGAGTAAAAAAGCTAAAAAGTCAAGGTGAGAGACAATAACCATCAGTGTAGCCATTGCTTCCTAGGTAAATACATTGACACAATTCATGCTCTTTGTAATAATAATCCTCCCTCATATCTACGTATTCTTACCCAAATTGACCTGCAAATATCTCATGGTTTTCATGTCTATCATTTCTCAGTTAGGGTAGATAATTCTACCAAAACTAAACCCTCTACCTGGCTCTAAGCTAGGTCTTACATAATTCATATAAATGGCTCTAAGGAGTTTGTTTCTTAGAACACACACCATCCAGTGGTGCTTTCTCACTCCCAAGTGAAACGATCCCGGATGCAGCTGATACGGATGTGCAGCATATCTAGCACGTGGACAACAGGAGAAATAGTTCATCCATTTGAGTGTCTCTGTGACGTCACCTATGACGCTTATGCACATAAACCTGTTAAACAGGTTTCCCTCGACTCAAGTGCCATTACAATAGTCATCTTGAAGATCCATGTGGATGTTAAAAGAGTTTAAAAAGCATGTTATGTAGAAGCATCTGCACTGGAAACATTAAGCTATAAACACAAGTAGAATTATTTTATGATATAGCCACATCAGGCCACTTTAAAAGCAGGTAGGTCATCTTAAATTTGTCCTCTTTCAAAAGCCAGTGCAAGAAGCACAGGTTGGTATTTGGCTTGTTCTTTAATTCATCTGGCTGAATTATATCAAATCCCAATGTGGCTTCCCTTTCAGACAGAGCCTTACATTTATATATTTCTCCAGGCCATTGCGTGAGTGTTTCTGTGCCTGTGTGCAACTCACGTTTCAGATGCAGGCTGTGTTTAAAGAGTTCAAAGAAAGAAGAATTCAGCTGCCTTATAACATCAGCATAGAGCAGTCAAACTGAGGTGTATATAGTAACTGGCTATAGACATGAGAAATTACTTTTGTTACGTTTCTGTATATATGACAAAAGCTGTGTAGACTCTACTCAAGACCAGTTCAAGTTATCGGATTCTAAAATATTGTCTCTGGGTTCCAAGTAGCCTTTGCAGTAGAATATGCCCTTTGTGTTACTGTTCAATCTATCCTTCAACTTGGCATTAACCTTCCATGAGAAACTTGCCATTGGTTCACAATCCCCCATCTGCCATGATCTATTCTAGTTGGAGCAAGATATCCACTGCCAACAGGGCATTTAGGCTTCATCTCCAAGAAGAATATTGGCCCGCCTACCAACTAACCCCATTAAGAATAGTGGATTTTTAAAGCATTGCTGTTTACTAGTATCTTGTGTGCTTGATATATATTCACTTTTAGAATTCTTCTTCATGATTTAGCTCGTTTCCCTTAGAGAAGAGCAGGTTGCTCTCAAGACAAAAGAAAAAGGAGTCATTTAAATACACAAAGGGATATTCTACTTATTTGTTGAATTGCAGGTTTCCAGAGAACCAGCAACCTGAAAACCAACCCTCTCCTCTCCCCTCCTAATAACAGTGTTCTGGTATGCCAAAGGTTAGGAAGTTTCCAGAAGACTATCTAAGAGGCCAGGGGATTTTATTCTAGAAGAAATAAGAATAGAGGCACATTTACTTACTTCTTGGTTGCTGGACAAATTAGACAGATGAACAGATCAGAAATCCCTACATAATTTCAGGCTCTGTGACACAGGGAGAAAGGTAAAGGTGACAACTTGTTTCCTTGCTTCTTAAGGTGATGTATTAATACTACCTGAGTCTTAAACATTTAAGACCACAGGATCCAAAAGATTCCTGACATATCTAGCCTACCTGTTTTGAAATTGTGAATACAGCTGCACAAATATTCTTCAATTGCTGCAGAGTATGGGATGGACAAAGTGGCAGAAATGCATGGATCCCTCAGCTATGTGCATTTTCCAGTTTCATAACACTCATCATTCTCTCATCTTTTGGGAAATAGTATTGGGCCAAGTAAGTACATGGGAATCAACACATGCCTTTTTAAAACCGAAGGATGGAAAAATTCTCAACAGCTACACATGAACCCCTGCTAAATGAAGCAGGTTTGGGATTTAAGGTGCCGCACCATTGAAATAACTATCTTGAGAAATAAAGTATTCTGATGTACTGAAATATCTGAACAGTTCATTCACTGCAGAGATAAATGAGCACAGGCAGTTCCAGTTATAATAAAAAAAACCCACAACCCCTACCACTTAATATTATACTTTTGCTTATAAAGTGTGAGACAGATTCTGTTGCACAAATTTTAACTACAAACCCAAGTTAATGTAATCCAAATTCTACCTGTTGGAATCATGTAAGTCATAATTAATTGATCCTCCCTTCTTCACATGTCTAGACATTGACCTTAGAAACCATAAAGCAATCCAATCAGCAAGTCTGGAAGAATAATTTGGGGATCCTTGTATCTAGTAGAGCTTTCAGAGAAATATCACTCTTATGTGATCCTCAACATTAAAACGCTACTAATCTACAGAAGCTTTCAGGAAGTCAGTTTCCATACTCCCTTTAGCAAGTCATTTAAGGGGCTTCTACAAATAAAGTTAAAATGGATGGTGGTGTTTCAGAGAACTAAGGTCAGAGTTCTTAGGAAATGAAGGTACAACTCACGTGTTTTTTTTGTTTGTATAATCAAAGACCGGGAGGAAAGACCTCAAGTACCACCTTCATCTGTACAGATGTCAACCAGTTTATTCTGGGATTTAAAGAGCAACTTCAAAGATTTGCTAGCATTATATATTCCACTGACCTGCTTTCTTAAGTCATCTCTTCTAACTTTAAAATCTTTCTAGGGCAGTGGGAGGGGAAAAGAAAATTTGTACCCATTGCATACAAATAGGATATCTAAGAAAATCATCCTGGTTATGTCATTAAACATTTTCAAAGACTCATATCTTGAATATTTCATTTCATCTCCACCCGTTTGTATAAAAAAATAAGTAAATGAGCTACAGAGATAGCATTAACCAATGACTATGAGGAGCCTAAAACAATGTTATTTTTCCCCCCTCAAACCGAACATATTTTTTTTCACTTTTAATCTAGATATTACTCTACAACAGTGGTTCTCAACCTTCCTAATGCCACGACCCTTTAAGACAGATCCTCATGTTGTGGTGACCCCAGCCATAAAATTATTTTCATTGCTACTTCATAGCTGTAATTTTGCTATTGTTATGAACTGTAATGTAAACATCTGATAGGCAGGATGTATTTTCGTTGTTACAAATTGAACATAATTAAAGCATAGTGATTAATCACAAAAACAATGTCATTATATATTGTGAAATATTTCTAATTACAAATAAATGAAATTTTGTCTTAAATCGTGGTGTAGCATGGGTAACAGTCTTAAAATGACAACAGTAAACTACATTGCTACACTTTGCTGCACCGAGGAGCGGTGTGTTAGTTCCTAAGACCATGGGAAATAGGTGTTTTCCAATAGTCTTAGGCGACCCCTGTGAAAGGGTCGTTCGGCCCCCAAAGGGTTTGCGACCCACAGGTTGAGAACCGCTGCTCTACAAGATAAAAAAAGTAACTAGTGTCTCACTTTTCTATTAACATGAACTAATATTCCACACAATATGCTGTTTCTTATGAATGTTATGCTGCTAGCCTGATAGACAGGTCAGTTTGGATATTTTAAAAGGCAGCACGTGCATTAATGAAACAAGTCATTAGTTCATATGGTGCCAAAGGAATGGCTGCTTCCCAAAGGGCTTAACTTATTTGAAACGATAGATTTACCTACTAGGACTATCTCGTTTTTCTGTAGGCCATCCAGATGTGTACTGGACCTATATCTATGTCTTTTAAAACGTGTTATTAAAAAGTCATCTCCAGCTGCAGACAGTTTTAGAGTGAATCCAAAGCTGGGTGACCCTCCACTCCTCCCAGGTTAAATGAGTTTGATTTAAGGTAATCTCACTTATTGTATTGTCTAAGAGTTGTGCTAAAAATCTATGAATTATATTGCTTCTTAAAAATTTCTCGGAGCTTTGGCTAGAAATTGTGTTAAGTATGTGTCCCTGGCATTAAGTTATTATTTATAAACCCGCCCAGCACTCAAAGTCACAGGTATTACTACTTAAGGGTCAAGGTTTAGCTTTAGGGCAAGACGTTGGTCAAAGATCTGCTTTACCCTGGGGACACTTTCCAGAATAAACAGGTGAATGAGGGTTTTCTTGTCCCAGGCCTGTTGAATGCACATTATCCCTAGAAGGTCTCATTACATTTTTAAGATGAAAACTCACGGGGGTGTCACCTGGGTCTATTGTTCTTCTAGAATGACATGAACAGGTAGAAATGGTTGTGCATGTCTGCCACTTGGTTGGCATTCAACTGAGATCTCCTGGTCCACTCTGAGATGCTCACATTCACAATGAATGACAAAAAAGGCTTCTGGTTAGACCACATGGGAATGTCAACATCAATGACTCACTGTAAAGGAAGTTTCCTTGGGTCGTAAAAAAATGTAACATTTAAGCAAGCTACTAGCTTCCAGAACAATCCTGTCTGTTCTCTGAACCATTAGTGACCTGAGGCAAAAATCTGTTCCTGCTAATTAACTGATACATACATACTAACGGAAAACATGGGATGGACATAAGTGATTAGCTAGGGCTCCATTTGTAGGCTCTCTTGTGATCTCTACTATGGTCATTACCTAAAAGTAACTTGAGTTGATCTTCGAAGCTTGAGACAGATCCACTCCACTGTGGCATCTGCTATTTTCTAGTATTCTTATTGGGGCATTTTTAGCATCAGAGAAGGCAATTCAATCATTGGTTTACTTAGCTGAACTCTACAGCCCTGTACAAGGACAAGTCTTCTTCGAAAGCTCCTGTTACATTCATAATCCAAACTTTATTAAAAAGACTCAATATGGCAGACAAGGAGGTTAAGATAGATCCTCAAAAAGGTAATGCTCAAGGCCTCCTACACTTCACAGAAGCCTTCAAGTGTAGCAACATCTGAAATTGAGAATGTGTCTATAGTTGTAATGTTTTATCAGCTAGCAATGTACTTCTTCATAAACTAGAGGAGTGGATAATTAGTTACATCAAGGAAACTAGTAGGAGAAACACCACTAATATGTTTTCTTAATTCATTTAACCTAATCAAAAGTTTACTTTAGAGCCAATTATCAGAAGTGGGATGTGATTCAAGTATCTTTCTCAGGGTCATTCTCTCCAGTGTTGAGGTTCTCTATCTTAAATGCCATTCTACACATGTACCTCCGTGTAAGAAATTCCCTTAAAGGAAAAACAAATGCCATCCCTTCTCACTCTAAAGAGTATGTAATTTCTCTCACACTGCCTAGCCAAAGTGACTACACAAATAGTAAGTCACTGGCTACCCTGTACTTCGCTCTGAAGTCATGCTATTAGAAAATTTAAAACACATTCAAGTATTGATAGGATTTTTTGTTGTTGTTATTCAGAGCATCAGGGTTCAGTAATCAATCTGCTCAAAGCCATTAATTTAGAGATTGGAAACAAAATTTTCCCCTGAATGCCAGTGATCAGCCTGACAGCTAGTTAGCTCATGTAATAAATAAACCTACATCCCTACTACGTGCCAGGCACTCATCCACAACAAAACATAGATCTATTTCCTTAGAGGGTTTATATTTTAGCAGGAGAATCACACACATGGGTTATAATCTTTCAGAAGGTGGTAAATGCTCAAAAGATAGCCAAGTCCATTGGGAGGGCAGGGTTGGGAATGGCTGAAACAGATTTCTTAGGAACACTGAAGGAATACTACATGTCTAAAAGTTCAATGCATTGAATATTCATGACAGACCAGGTGCGCTGCCAAGACCTTCTCAATGACCCAATGGGAACGGTATTATCAACCCTCCTAGATGGGAGTGGAAGCTCAAGAACAGTTCGCCAGCCAATGAAAGCCATGCAGGTCTAAGCTCTTAACTTCTGTGTGTTACAGCACATGTCAAAGAAAGAATTAAGGTCGTTCTTCAGACACGTGAAATGTGCAGGACCCAGAAAATACATGTGGGAAGGAGTCATGGATAGCAACGCCTAAAGGATATTTATGTCAGCTTGGCTCGGGGAAATATCAGAGTAAAAGGTTGAAGGGTGGGTCAAATGGGATTAGAGTGGTTTATAAGACGTTATTTTGTCTAAATGGTACCGGGAAGACTTTGAGGTTTTGAGCGATGGTGCGGAGGTCGGGGTGGTGACAAATCCCGGTACACAGCCACGGCATCAAAGAGTCCGATGGCTTTGTAGTAGGGTGGTTGCATCAATTTACCACTTTGAGTGATTCAACACGGCTGCTTTCTTTCATTTAAAAACTTGGCTACTCTTTTGGAAACAAAGCCTTTTAATGGAAAGGTTAAGGTCTAAAAAATCTCAAATGTCACAGTCAAGGTTATCCCATCATGCCAAGCCGTGATGCTCAGTGACCTTCAAACTTCAAATAAACAGTGTCCTAGAGGTGGCTCTAAAAATAGTGAAAGGCCACTCACTACATCTCGTAACCGCCATTCTAAGGCCCATTCCATCCTGAAAACAGACTTTCCATTAGATCAGTTTGATAAAAACTTGATATAAATGAAATATTTGAGCATCTAGAGCAGTGGTTCTCAACCTGTGGGTTGCGACCCCTTTGGGGGTCGAATGACCCTTTCACAGGGGTCGCCTAAGACCACTGGAAAACACAGATATGATTCATAACAGTTGCAAAATTATAGTTATGAAGTAGCAACAAAAATAATTTTATGGTTGGGGGTCACCACAACATGAGGAACTGTATGCAAGGGTCTCGGCCTTAGGAAGGTTGAGAACCACTGACCTAGAGGAACATCTTTTGTAAAAGCCAACTGACAAAAATAATCACGGCATTAGAGCTCCTTGCTTGAAACAGAATATACAGCATTTCCCCATTTTCCAGATGTTTTCCTACATAACTACTGAAAGACTAGAAAGACCAGAACCAAGAAATGATGACTAAGAAGGATGGAAACAGGGTGAGAGACAGATGTCTGCTTCTCACGCATTTAGAACAGTGACGCGTGCCTTTATGTACTTGAAAAATCAAATTCCTTAGAGATATGTAACTAGTCAGCAATATTTAAATGCAGGTAAATCCATAGTCTAACTTGGGCTAAAAATAAACACATGAAAATGCTCTAGGTTCAAATGACATTCAAAGGCTAAGAGTGTCTCCACAGCAAACATATCTGAAAGCATGCAGAATGCTGTCCACAGTAAGCTTTCTATTACCTTCTTAGACATCATTTCCAGGGTTGTTGAGAAAAGCTGTTGATACATTAAAAAGTTGAACAGTACATTTTGAATTAAATGATAACTAGGACTTGAAAACCTCTTTTTTTAAAAAAAATTCTCACCCACAGAGAGGTTGTTTATTAATTATAGATTGAGTTATAGATTGAGGAAAGGAGGGGGGAAAGGAAGAGTAAGAGAGAGAGAGAGAGAGAGAGAGAGAGAGAGAGAGAGAGAAGCATCAAGCAAATCTCCAACCTAGGAGCCCTTACCAGAAATCAAACCCACAACCTGTTGATGTATGGGACAACCCCAACCAACTGAGCCACCCAGCCAGGCTGGAAAAGGTCTTTCATGCTAGGATTTTGAAAGCTGATCAGGGCATGGTCTACTGCTGGCTTCTAGACCGGTGTTCTTGGAACCACTGGCGTCTGTGCAGACAGTAATGAGCTGCCAACCTACTTTCAGCATTTTACAAAGCCTAATGGACATCACATCTTTATCTACAATACAGCCGCACATGCAAAATGTGAAAAACACGTTTCTTTCACTCGGGCAGAGATTGGGTGAAGTCAAAAGGATAGCCTTACTTATCCCGTGGTGAGCCAAAGGTTTCATCTATTTTCTCAATTTTCATTAGCTCTTTAGTAAACAGTTTAGCGACCATTCTTAAGTAGGAAAAAAAACAGAAGGAGAATAAGGCGTTGTCCTCGGATGAAATAGCAGGTTGAAAGCCAGTCACCACTATTATTATTAGCCAAGTGATTATACCAGCGGGACAGATGGATGTGTGCGCTCTGATGGATACTCCACTGGTAGAAGTGAAACCTAGGACTTGAAAAGACCACACCATCTGGAGAGTTTCAGTAACAGCTTGTCTGCTTTTCTCAGGCCCTGAGCAGATATAAACTAGAGGAACATATGGATATTACTCATTATAAATAACCTTAAAGGTTTTTTTTTAAAAGGATTCATAACTGTTTTACTTATACAACAGATAAGGCAAGCTCAAGTTTCCCATTCTGCTTACTCTATAATAAAAATGTACAAGTAATGTTACAAATGAGTAGCGTGAGTCATACTTTCACGTGGCTACCTGGTTATTGTTTATTGAACACCTACTGTGTGCCAACCACTGTAATATGCTGGACATACAGTGACAAAATGGACATGATCTTTGCTCTCAGGGGCTCACAAGCAAGTACCATATTTTCTGGGGTATAAGACAACTTTTTAACCCAGAAAAATCTTCTTAAAAGTCAAGGTCGTCTTATATGCCAGATGTCATCTTATAGGGCGGGTATATCCCAAACTCTGTATTTTAACAAAAAAGTTGGGGGTCGTCTTATACGTCCAGCTGTCTTATACGCCAGAAAATATGGTAATAGTTACAACTAAGTGCTTTAGAGAAAATGTTTCTGATCAGGATAGGACACTTCATTGCCATTCATAATGATTCATAAGAGCAAGATTAGTGCTTCATACTTCCAGGAATTTTATATAAATTACTTTCTTAATATTAACCACAGAAAGAGGCAAATTTTGTCTTAAGGGCTTAATTAACCTCCTCAACAGACAGTTTTAAAATTATGACATTTACTTGAAACGTTCCTTACAAGTGGGATATGCACATTTACCGTTTAGGAGTCTCCTAAAAACCATAATGTAATCTGGAGGAGTGTCTGTGTGCCAGAGCCAATGGGAGGGAGGAATCTTATGGTACATCAGGTCATAAAAAATACCCATGATGCTCCCTGCAAAATGACCTTAAAATCCGAAGTTTTGAATTAACACTGTTTTCATAAACATCAGAAGAAACACCATGCTCATTTGGCATTCAATTTTCACACTGCGGAAGGGCAAGCAATTCAGAGATGACGCCAGCCTTTGTGTTCTAGAACCAAATGTGTTCTTTGGCATTTTGATTTGTTGATACACTTACTTATGCATTCGTTGGTTGATTCTCTTTTTTTTTAATGTATTTTTTTATTGATTTTTTTACAGAGAGGAAGAGAGAGGGATACAAAGTCAGAAACAACTATGAGAGAGAGAGATAGATCAGCGGCCTCCTGCACGCCCCCTACTGGAGTTGTGCCCGCAAGCAAGATACATGCCCCCGACCGGAATCGAACCTGGGACCTTTCAGTCCACAGGCCGACACTCTATCCACTGAGCCAAACCGGTCTTGGCCATTGGTTGATTCTTATAGGTGCCCTGACTGGGGATTGAACCCAGAACCTTGGTGTATTGGGACACCACTCTAACCAACTGAGGTCCCCAGTCAGGGCTCCTTCGGCATTTTGGATGGCCAGATTTGCTAAGAGTACAATCGTGACACTTTCAGATCAGGCCAAACTCCTGCCTCACAGATTGAAATGAAGCCATATTATGAAAGTGTACTGTACTAACCCCCCACCTTCCCGCCCCATGGCCTGTTGTGGCTTTGGTTATCCAAGGAGCACTAGCTAGTTGCAAAAGGTAATGTCAGTAACTCTTGGTTAATGTGACCTTTCAAGAGAGATAGGACTTTACTATCCTTCTCATCAGTAAGCCCTCAACCGGTGTTGGCTGTGGGAGGTATAAAGAGTCCAAAACAGTATATGGCTGCCTGCAATGTTTCTATTCAAGAGTTCTTGTATAGAAAAACAGAACATCTGTGTCTCCAAACAGAACTGCAGAAGTTATTTTGTATATGGATAAACCTACAAGATCCACAGCAGTGCCGTCTGTAGTCTAGCTGGAAGCTAAGGTTCTCCTAGAGCAGCGGTTCTCAACCTGTGGGTCGCGACCCCTTTGGGAGTCAAATGAGCTTTTCACAGGGGGCACCTAAAACCATCGGAAAATGTAGCAATGTAGTTTACTGTTGTCCTATGAAGACTGTTACCCATGCTACACCATGCTTCAAGACAGCATTTCATTTATTTGTCATTAGAAATAAATATTTCACAATATCTAATTGTGATTATCACTATGCTTTAATCATGTTCAATTTGTAACAATGAAAATACATCCCGCCTATCAGATATTTACATTACGACTCATAACAGTAGCAAAATTACAGTTACGAAGTAGCAACGAAAATAATTTTATGGATGGGGGTCACCACAACCTGAGGAACTGTATTAAAGGGTCGTGGCATTAGGAAGGTTGAGAATCACTGTCTTAGACTGTTCACGCCTACTGAAACTGGCAAAACTCTGACCCTCTATTCTCCATAATTACCCTGTTTTCATACCTTTCATTCCTCCTCATCATTTTCCCCTCCACTCTAGCATTCCTCCCGACCCGCCTCATTGCCACCCCAAATTCCTGCTTCCAAACAAGCGATGCTATCTTGTCCCTCACAACTAGCCAACTCATATTACAGTGTTATTTTGATATTTCCTAGACACATGCATCAGTATGTCTGAATATATTTAGAACACTTGAGGCAAAGAAAATATTTGTGGGGGCAAATGTTTGTGGGATAAAGTCTTCCTTCTTCTCAAAAGGTTCAATGAGAATCAAGTGGCAAGAGACACTAGCTGTACTTGAACGACACTGATGGCTAAATCATTGCAGTGATGCCCTATCAGATGTCCTGGTCTTCCTGACTCTCATTAACTAGTCACCATGTTCAATTCCAAGACTCACTGTCAACCAGAGATTCAAAGTCCTTCACAATTAGAATGCACAGAATAACAGTATATATATCCACTTGTTCCCTGGGGAAGCTAATTTCTTCCTCCCAGGATACACACACACACACATACACACACACACACACACACACACACACACACACACACACACACACACACCATGCTCTCTCATGTTGCCTTCCTATGCTATAATAATAACTACTGCCTTTACTTATTTGAATTCCTACCTGTTATTCAAAGTCCACTCAACTAATGCTGTTTTAGGGAAATCTTCGCTGAGTCTCACCAGCCCTACCGTTTTCCTATAGTGACCATGACCTAGTGTTCCCTGTGACTCATGTCCCAGTCTTTTCACCACTCAGTGAAGTTTTGAGGTCAGGGAATCATCTGTCCTTCTTTTACAAGCCCCACACGGTCTGGGAAAGAGCAGTGCACTTATACCAAGAGGGGTAAAAACATATTTTCCACGTGATCCTTAATATTCAGCGAGGCAAAACTCTTCTCTACTTTGATTGCTGACCTCTCCTGAAATACAGGTTTTTCTTCCACTGCTAAGGAATCTCCACTCAAACTCACCCTGCCGATACAGTCAGGTGAATTGATCTGAGTCAGCATTCTGTCTTCCTGATTTAACAGGGAGAGCTACTGCTGAGCAAATAAAAATCTCAGTGTTCGCCCGACATCCGAATCTCAGTGCAATCCACGTCTCCTTCCTAAATGATACCGCCTCTTATCTCTCTGCCACTGTTGGCCAAACTGGCTGTGAACAGACATTTGTAGCTCAGAGCCCAAGCTTCTAACCTCTAACCTATGTCACCTCCTCAAAGCCAACTTCCAATTCTTCAGACACACATTTGCTTATGTGCTTCTCCTCAGAATGCATGACGTCCACTCTTCCTTTAAAGGCCAAGTCCATGATTGCACTGATATTTGCTTTATCCTCTGGACCCTACTCTGTATCACTTAATTATAATATGTACAACCATATGCTAGTTGAGTAGTTGTCATTTTCTCAGAATTTCTCATAGGCAGCGATTGTTGACCACCATCTAGGTGTCTACCAGCAGGTGTTAGGCAAATGTTTTCATCCAACTGTCAACAACCACCACTTTTAGCCATTGAGAACCTTAGCCAACTGCATAAACCAGAAATCCCAAAAAGCGAGTTATCAGGCAGTTAAACAAGCATCTATGCATCAACGTGTCCTTCAGAAGACAGCTTGTACACTGAATAAAACACCATTTCAATCCAAGCACATGTATGTTTCTGAAAAGACTCAGCTATAGTTGCCCCACAGTTCAGGCAGAAATCAATATTAAATCTTTTTTTATTTTAAATACATTTTTATTGATTTTTTACAGAGAGGAAGAGAGAGGGATAGAGAGTTAGAAACATCGATGAGAGACACCGATCAGCCGCCTCCTCCACGCCCCCTACTGGGGATGTGCCCGCAACCAAGGCACATGCCCCCAACCGGAATCGAACCCGGGACCCTTCAATCCTCAGGCCAATGCTCTATCCACTGAGCCAAACCAGTCAGAGCCAATACTAAATCTTACAATCAACCAGCTAAGGATGGAAGAGCCTGTTCTATCAGTTACATATTTGTTCTCTACTTTGGAAATGAGGTTGCATTTCAGATGTTAACTTTAGAGGCAAAGGTTAAAAACAAAACCCCAAACAAAAAAAGAATCTCCTTTTCTCCCCCCATACAGAGTTGAGACTTTTTTCATAAATGAGAGATTACTGGAGCACCTACTATGTGTACCATTCTGACTTCTGATCCTCTCATCTAGAGGTCAATTAGACGTTTCCTGTCTCCACTAACATGGTGTCTCAAGGCCCGGCTGGTTCAGCATTCTTTCTATGAGTACTCCAGCCCTCAGAAATAGGTTCATACATATTTGTCTTATTTCTGCTGCACTAAATGGTAGCAAAAAGCATTTTAGCATCTGTACTACACGTTAAAGAAGGTTATAACAGGTCTTGGTCCCCTAACAGGACACTTAAAATATGAAAAATAAAGGAGGCCACGTGGGTGAAATGTTAGAATAGTGGGGCGGGGACAGCTACATCCACTATGGACATATTCAGTCAGTGACTCTTCACTCTCCAGTTATCTGGATGTGGTTTAACTCTAGACCTCAGGAGGGCTCAACAGCCCTGCCCACACGAGACTCAAGTGGTAGAGCTAACTTTAGAGCTAACCACTTGGGTGCCCGTGCTGGTTTATAAACCATGGCCCCATTATCCTGCTTGACCCTTACATGTAATACTTTCAACATACGTAGGAGAGACGGCCTTCTAATTTTCAGCTGGAACGTGGTCATGTCCAGGTTTTAACCTGCCTAAAGCTCAACAAACGTCAAGAACATGTGTTGACATCAACGTGTGTTGACATCAGCTTGGCTATTACATACAGACTCGTAGTTCTAGATCGGGCGCATTTCTAAAGCAGCGGCACATGGTACTAATGGGTGAAATAAAACTCAGATGTTCTATCTCTTGTCTTAACTGGCAAAGCTGGGCTGTGAACACAATAATTTGTAGTTCAGAACCCCAGCTTTTAACCCCTCACCTACGAAGCCTTCTCAAAGCCAGACTTCCGATTCTCTACTACCAGATCGTGTCCTTGCACTTTTCAGTCTGAGAGTGTGATCTCTGCTCAGCATCTGTCTCTGATTAACACCCAAACATTCCTGGGACTGTTTTGCAAGGTGAGTGAGGTAACTAAGGGTCAGAGACCTTGAGAAGCTTGTCCAAGGAGTGGCAGGCCTAGGTTTTATATTCTTGGCTCCAAAGGATGTAGACTCTCCTCAATCTCTACTCACTGGAAGTTCCTCCATTGCCAACTTAGTACATACTTCCCATAATAGGGACTTAAAAAAATATCCAGGTAAACACCAAGATTCAAATCATACACATTCAGGCCTGAATTCCAGCTCTACCACTTAATGATACGACCTTGGGCAAGCCGATCTCTACCGATCTTACTCCAGTTAAAGAAACGGAGATATCTTTTCTGTCTGAAGTTATTTAAAGCGAAAGTCAGACGGGAGAATGGAACATGACTTCATAAACCATAAAACTCTATAAAAACCAAGTACAGTATATTCATTTACCATCATGGAGAGGCCTTCATCTGCATTCCGAGCATGGCATGAAAAGCAAAATAAAAAATTTTATAGGTTCGAGAAAACCATCTGGCTCAAGGGTAATGGTCTAGTTTACTAGAATCTTTTTTTTTTGAAAGAAGTAACTGGGAAGTCTCCTCATAAATGGAGATTAATTAGGCTCGTTAAAAACCCCAGAGAGGGGGGAACGATTTAGAAAGGAG
>PVJN01011113.1:0-54577 GCA_004026805.1 Lasiurus borealis | reverse complement strand
TTTGAGTACCATATTTTAATGTTGTTTAGGGTAGTTGAGCAATACACTTTTAACTCTACCTAATACCATAAGGTAGTAGGTTTTCATATTTTATCAAAGGCAAGAATCACCTAGGGAATTTTTTTAATGCATACTTGTGGGCCCCACTTCCAGGTATTCTGAATTAATAAATGTAGACCAAAGCCCAAGAGTCTTCATTTTTATAATTTCCTAGGTGATTCTGATAAAGGTGATTCATGAAATATACTTGGAGAAATGTCATGAAATTTGAGGTGTCACCCGAAGATTTATGTTGGCTTCTTTGATTTCTTTTTTAACTTGTAGCAAGTAGAAATGGACAAATCACAGCTCAATCTGGCAATGGCAAAACATGATATCCCACCAGATGCTGCCTGGGACAAGAAATTATGCAGACTGCCGCCATTAGATACCAGTACCCTTGTGGGAGTTTTTGTGGAAAATATCATCTCTCCTAGTCAATTCTACATCCAAATATATAGCAGGGATTCATCAGAGTTACTTGAAGACATGATGATTGAAATGCGGTAGGAGTCTCTTGTTTTCAAAGTATCTCATTCTAAATAAGAGGTTCTCAAATCTTTTGGCTTCAGGACTCTTAAAAATTAAGGACCCAAGAGAGCTTTCATTTATTGATATTTATCATATAGAAATTAAAAGGACAAGATTTTTAAAATACCTTTTTAAAAATTTAGTAAATCCAATTTTGTGAATATAAACATTTTTATGAAAATATTTTTGTAAATTAGAAGAGTGGCATGGTTTACATTTTTTGCAGATCTCTTTAATATCTAGCTTAATAGAAGAAACTTGGATTTTTTAATATCTGCTTCTGTTTTGAGATATGTTGTTTTGGTTGAAATGTTAACACAGTGAAAAGAGCAAATAATTATTTTCATAATAAATCTAAAACATTAAAATAGCGTTGTTCTTATGGACTTCCCCAAGGATATTAACAGGATTACAGGAGTTTGTGAACTATACTTGGAGAATTGCTGCTCTAAGTTATCTCTTTTATCTACTGAAAAATGATGTCCTTTATTAATAAACACCATGTAAAATGTATAAATTATTCATGAACAATAATGTCTAATTTTTATATTAGTGTCACATACAAGTTTTTTTTTTTTACTGTTATTTATTTTGTATCTCTTCAAAAGCACTTCATGATTTTTTTCTAATTTTACATTATATACTCATGTCCCACCAAGAATACCTGGAAGTCACATAATGATCACTTGGTAAATATATTTTTGTATGGTCCATTTTATATGTCTATATTTTAAAGCACACTTATTGGCTCTGTGACTTTGCAGTTACTTTACTTCTCTGTGTCTGGTCTTCTAATCTCCAAATTAGGGATAATGATAGTACTTAACTCAGAATTGTGAGTTAGAATAGAAGTACTTAGAATAGAGTCTAGCTCAAATGTTGGCTGCTATTATTAATACTGTATCTGCTGTTGCTTGGTGTTGGGATGTTGAGGCACTGACTGTACAAGGAGAAGACAATCATGGTCTTTGCCTTTGTGAACACAATGATTAGCTAGGAAAATAGATGAGGGATAAGGGGGATATTGTGTGAGGCAGGAGTTCTGCCTGGGCAAGGTGGAGGAGATCTTCATTAAGGAGACACTTGAGCTAGTCCTCAAATATAAGTAACAATTTTCCAGACAAGGAGGAGGTGTGAGTGGATGTGTGCAGATCCAGTCACTGGCACCAAGGCCAACATTAACAGAGGAGTGAGCCATGTGCTCTGGGAACAACAAATAGGGAATTAAAGTCACCACTGGGTGAGGCTGGGGGGACAATGACTGGATGTGGAATTGGAAGACTAGGGAAAAGCTAGAGTATGGACACTATGGGAAGGGAATTTTATTTCTTCTGAATACAGCGAGGAACCTCTAAAGGTTTTACAAAAGAAAGAACATCAAGTTTGTATTTTAGAAGTATAACTCTAGTTGCAGTGTGTGGAGGATTGAAGGAGTGAAGGGGAGAAGATTGATTATAGGCTAGTGTTGGTGAGAGTGGAAAGGAGGAGAGAAACTGCTGATTTTAGAGATTAGGTAGGTTTCAGCTTAGCTTGTAAGTTAGAAGTTTATAGGTAGTGAATCTAAGGTGATCATGAGATACTGAATTGGTAATATTGAGTGGCTAATATTAGGATTAGGGCTTAGCCAGTGTTACAAAGACATAAGTTAGCTATAGTAGCATGAAGATAAAAGTTTATTTCTTCTTCCCATAATAGTTCATGTATAAGTAATACTTGCCAATAAGATAGCTCTAGGTGTGAGGGACAACAGTGTTTTCTCTCTTGCTGCCCAAGATAATAGATTGGCCCACCCACATGGTCCAGGATGTAGCTCACCACCAGATCCTCTGGGTCTTCATTCCAGCCAAGAGGAAGGGGAAGTAGGGGAGGTAGAGGATTGAAGGCATCCCTTTTTCTTTGAAAGACACAAGGTGGATTTTCACACTTTACTTTTTTAAAAATTGTGGTAAAATACACATGAATTCATAATCTCACATCCCATTGGCCAGAACTTAGTATTCATGTAACCACATTTAGATGTAAGGGAGCCTGGGAAATCAGTTAAAAATAGGGATTCTATTGCCTGGCCAAGTGACTGGGTTGGTTGGAATGCCATCCCATACACCAAAAGGTTATGAGTTCAATTTCCTGGAGGACACATACGTAGGCATGTCTAGGAAGCAGCTGATCAATGTTTCTCTCTCACATAGTGTTTCTCTCCTTCCCTCTCTCCTTTCCTTCTTCCTTCCCTTCCTCCCTCCCTCCCCCCCCTCTCTCTTTCTCTGAAAATCAATGAAACAGCCCAACTGGCATGGCTCAATGGTTGAGCGTTGACCAGTGAACCGAGAGGTCATGATTCAGTCCAATTACTGGTCAGGGCACATGCCCAATCCCAGTATGGGGCATGTAGGAGGCAGCCAATCAATGATTCTCTCTAATCATTGATGTTTCTATCTCTCTTCCTCTCTGAAATCAATTAAAAAATTAATAATAAAATTTTTAAATGAAAAATAAAAATCAATAAAACATGTCATCCAGTGAAGATAAATAATAATTATTTTTAAAATAGAGATGCTATTACTACAAAAAAAAGAGAGGAGAATGAAAATTGGCAACAACTAGTATCTTTTCCACACAGTTGGAAATAAAGTTTTAAAAGGGCAGGAGGGATGCAGAGTCAAACATAGAGATGGAAAGTCATCAATTTATCAGTAGTAGTATAAGTATGAAAATGGATGAGGCAGTAAAGAAAAAATAAGCCAAAAAATTAAAAAAAATGGATGAGATGGTATACAGCAAGGATAATAATAAATAGTTAATATTTGTATGTTTACTATATTTGGGCTTTGCTAAACATTCACATACTGTAAGAAAGGCTTTATTATCACCATCCCCGTCTTCAATAAGTAAGCTGAAGCATGGAAAGGTAAAGTCTTCACACAGCTAGTAAGTGATGGATGTGAACCCAGATTACTGATTTCAGAGCGTGAGCTTTTAGTATGTCACCCTCCCTAAAGAAAAGCCCCCAGAGAACCCAATTGCAGAGCCAGTAAGGGAATAATTATGGACAAGGAAGTAGTAGGAGAAAAGAGTGTCTTGGAAACTAAGTAGGATAGAATTTGAAGAGGAAAGGATCAGGGCTATTCTGCAAAGGGGGAAAGTATATTGAAAGCCTAGGAGAAAGGCTATTGGATTTGGGAATTAACAAACCATTGATATTTTTACAAAATGTCCATTTTAGGAAGTTCTGGGGAATGAAGTTAAATTGTATTCTTCAGCAGAGAATGTGAGGCAAAGTGAGTGTATGAGTTTTCTGTTTAAAGATGTTTGTTGATGAATAGGGGACTTAGAAAAGAAAAGGAAAATTAAACTAATTGAAATTAATAAGCATTAACAAATCAGAAAAAGTGAGGGTTTTTTTCCTTTGCTTTTTGTCCAGACTTCCTTGCTCTTGGTACGCTAGTAAAAATTGTTCTTCCCCTGTTTCCATGTTACGGAATTCCACAGGCGCTGTTATTCTAATCAGCTGGTTTCTGATCGATATGCCATGCCAGAATATTTTATCCAACCAGGACATCTCTGTTGTGTAAAGATTTCTGAGGATAAGTGGTGGTATCGAGTCATTATCCACCGAGTTCTTGGGAAACAGGAAGTTGAAGTGTTCTACCCAGACTTTGGAAATATTGGAACTGTTCAGAAGTCCTCCTTGAGGTTCCTCAAGTGAGTTAATAAATTTAGGAAGAACAACTCAAGTTTGGAATCGCTGCCAAAGCTTTGTGTAGTTAGGAGACCTCTTTGTTTTCTTCTGCCTTCCTCTCTCTATCCTTCCCTGCTTACCATCCCTCTTTCTTCTTAGTGCAGACTTGGCAAATGGTCATTTAGGTCACAATTGCATTGTAATCTCTGTGTCTTTTTTTCACGACTGTGAATCTGACTGGACGATGAGATTGAATTTCAACCTCCTATTAATAAAATGTTTCTTTGGGTTATGCTAAGAGTTGCATTTATATAGCATGAAGATTTCCTCTTCCTACCTATTTGCATGGTTTTAAAAAAGTACTATATTTAATAATTTTACTAGTATTTCCTAGAATGCTTTAACGTATAAGACATTAATTTAAAAATGCATGAATAAAATACTCTGAAATGGTGTGAATAGTTAAATTCAAGAAATGGCTTAGAAATTTCATAGCATACAGTATAAAAACATGATTAAATATTAATATATTTGATTATCAATTGCAGATGCTGCTACACAAAGCTTCCAGCTCAGGCTATCCCTTGTTCTTTGGCTTGGGTGAGACCAGTAGAGGTATGTTTGCTTGTTTTCCTCTTAATCAGAAAACATGTGATGCCAAGAACAGATTTAGTTTCTCAGGATACAAAAATAAATCATAAAATAAGCCCTCAAAGAAATCATTGTAGAAAATATAGAGAACAGATGTGTAGGTAAAAATAATTGTACTGTGCCATATTTGCTATAGAGATTTCTGTTGTCTATGGTAGAGGTGTATGAGGAAGAATATACATCTCTGTTCAATGTAATTAAGGAAGGCCCCATAATATAGGTGGTATTTGAGTGGAATTATGAAGGAAGATTAAGACTATAACTGGACAAAAAAGAGAAGACATTCCAGGCAAAATGAGAATAGCACAAAGCATTTCAAATTTGAGAAGTTTAAAGTGGTTCTGTTTGGCAACATAATATAGGATGAGCTGGAGTTGAGGCATGGCAAATGATGTCGGAGAAACAGAGAGAAACCTAAGGGGGATCCATATTCCTGTTAGGAATCTGGACATTGTCCTTTAGATGCTGGGGAGCAGCTAAAGGGTACCAATGGGGAACTACCACAGTTAATCTATGTTTTTTAAAGATTCTCTAGTAACATCTTTCTGGGAAATGATTGTAGTGAGATGAAGCAGGAGGCATTTTCACCCAGGTAGTTAAATTTGTTTATATAGTTATACTTATGTACCTAATATATGTTTTTCCCTCAGAACTCTTAGTTGTATATACCATACATATTATTATACCATATTTGTCTGTTTATCAGTTGTTTACATATATATGGATTTTTCCCTTTAAAAATTTTTTAATCTAATAAACACAGTAAAGAGGAAAGAAAAAGAAAAAAAAACATTATGTATAATTTTAACACTAAATGCATTAAATTTAGAAATTTGATGTTTCTTTCAGTTTAGCTTATTGGTTGTTGGGGGTAAGAATTTTTGTAGTCTTGAGCATTTCGTAGAATAGTAATCCTGTTATTTCATATTTCATGTTTTCACTGGGCATAATAGTATAAATATGTTTATGTTACCATAATTCTCAATTTTAATAGACTCACAGTAATCTGTTAGGTAAATGTGCATCATGGCCTATTTATCCCTTTATTGTTAGACATTTAATCTGCTTCTAATTTTTTAGTATTATAAATAATGTATGCAGTGTATGTTTTTTGCGCAAGTCAGTACGTATTCAGGTTTGCTTTCTTAGGGTGCATTGTAGCCCTGAATTACATCATGAAGCTCAGCGCTAAATTCGTGACCCACTTGTAGCCAATGTTCATTACTCTCATATCTGCCAGATCGCTACCATTACTGATTCTCTTTGCTTTGTTTTCTTATTTCTTTCCCGATCTTAGGGCTTCTGGCCTTAGGGATTTGCCCTTTCTGATTAATGGAATAGTTTATGCAAAGAATTCTCATGGTTGGCTCCTTTTTGTCATTCAGTTTTAAGCCTAAATATTATTTCCCTAAGAAGGACTTTCTTGACCCACCAATTTAAACTGCACCTTTCCACTTCCATCCTTCATGGTGACTTTATTTTGTTTTCATAACACTATGGTATTATTTTAATTATTTGTTCATATACAAAACTGTAAGCTCTTGAGGTCAGGTACATTATCTTGTTCACTAGATCACCAGTGCATAAATCAATGCTTGGAACATGATATGTGCTCAGTAAATGTTTTTAACTAAATGAATGTATTTCACTTTATTTCTATAATTTTTATGGTTTTGAAAAAAGTTAATTCTATCTAATAAAGAGGGAATATGCTAATTGACTGCCCCACCCTCAAAGACGGCAGTGCCCACAGCTACAAGATGGCAGCGCTCAATCCCCTCAGCCCCCCAGCCACCCATGACTGACCCGAGGCACAGGCAAGCCTCGGATGGTGGTTGCCCAGCCTCCCAGGGCCAGCTGAGGCTTAGGTACCAGGGCCAGCCGAAGCTTGCACTGCTGACAGTGGCAGCAGCAGATGTGTGATGGGGCGTCGCCTTCCCCTGATTGCCACGTTGCCTCCTGCCCCTGAGAGCTCCCAGACTATGAGAGAGGGCAGGCCAGGTTGAGGGACCCACACTCCAATGCATGAATTTTCATGCACCGGGCTTCTAGTATAATTTATAATGGCAGAGTAGCATGGTGGCACTAACTCCCAGAGACAAAATCCAAAGGAGACAGAAAAGCAGTCTACCCTTATAAGCTGGTTTGAAGAGTTAGAGGACATTGTTTTGGACTGGCAATCTAGTTAGAGGTTAGGAGGAAACACACATGAAGGGAGGGAGCCACAGATTGGGTGAATTCTATAATCAGTATACACAATCTGCCCAGATTAATATTAGGTCACTACTAAACTTTCCACACACTGGAGAGAACCCAGGCCCTGAAAAATCTAGTCTTATCTAGTCTTTCCTTTTCTTACCTTGTATTCCCCTGTTTTAAAGAGATATTTAAAAACCATTCTCCTAATTAACACTATATTATTTTATAGTGATTATTCTAAGAAATACAGCATATATATGTGTAACAATGCAAGGATATTAGGACACTTTAAATTCTTTAACCTAATTTTCTGGTCTATTTTTTTGTTGTGTAATGTTATAGTTTTTGACCCCTCAAGAAATTGACCGCATAAAACGATAACATCCATGTAGATTTCGTTACATATTTCTCATTTTCTTAGCTCTTTATTCTCTCCTTTATCTGGGAACAGTTTCCTTCTGTTTGAACTGCATCTGTTAGGATTTCATTTTGTGAAGGTTTGATGATGACAGACTTAGTTATGTTTACTTGAAAATATAATTTAGTGTTTATTCTTGAAGGCTATATTCCTTACATATAGAATTTTATGTTTGGCAGTAAATATCTTTACAGTCTTAAAGATGTCATTGCACTGGTTTCTGGTTTCCCTATCATATTTGAAAAGTCAGTCTAATGGATGTTATTTTGTGCCAGTGTCGTTTTTGTAGCTGTTTTTAAGGTTTTCTATTTGTTGCTTGTATTCTTCAGTTTTAGTGTATTCATGTGTAGACTTATTCTTATTTACCCTACTTTTGTGGTTCATTGGATTTCTTTAAACCTGTGCCTTATTACTTTTCATTAAATTTGGAAAATTACTAGCCATTTTCTTTTCAATTAGGTTTCCCTATATTCATATTATATATATATATATATTAATTCACATATATGCATGTATGTACATATATTAATGTAGATATATATTCCCTCTGTTTCTGCCTCTCTCTTTCTGGGACCATAATTATTCTCAATTTATTGTCTATATCCTTTAGCCTCTCTTTTGTATTTTACACATGCTTTGCATGTTACATTCTGGGTACTATTTTCCAAGTTATCTTCTACTTTTTGATTTAATTCTATCTAATCTATTAAAAATAAACCTACTAGGTTTTAAATGTTATTGTATTTTTAAAGCTCTCTCAGTTCCTTAATTCTGCTAGATTGATTATTATAGATTGACTAGAGGCCTGATGCACGAAATTCGTGCAAGAAACTAAGCCCTTGCCAACCACAGCAGCTTTCCTGGGCCTGAGACAATCTCAGCCCCAGCTTTGTCCAGAAGGTCGTCTGGTCTAATTAGCATACTACACTTTTATTATTATAGATAGATAATCTCTGCAGAGGCTTTTAAATTAATGTTTTTTGTTTGTTTTTACTTTAAGCAGAGTAAGTTTAGTTGTTTTATTATTTGTCTAGACCAGTGGTTGGCAAACTGTAGCTCACAAACTGAGCCTCAGTTTGCCACTCCGTTGACTAATGAGTTTGCCAACCACTGGGATAGGGGCTTAATCACAAGGAATAACAACAGCCTGTAATTATTGGAAGTAAGAGATTAGGTCAGTGGTTGGCAAGCTCACTAGTCAACAGAGCGGCAAACCGTGGCTGCAGTTTGCTGACCACTGACCTAGGAATACTACCAGTCTGGAACTTTAAATGGACAGCTTGAGGATTTGTATACCATCCAGGTGATGTGAAAATAAAGCTGCAAAGCCATGTGAAGCAGCCTAGTGTATTTCTTTTCCCTTATCCTGAGTGTATACTCCTATAGGGACTCAGGGGAATGAAGGAGAGTTCTCCTCTCCACTCCATACCATGGGATTTGATTTCTGTTCCCTTTGACCTTTGAGAGCATCAGAACTAAAGTTAAAATTTGCCTGGATTAGTAGATACCTTTAAGGTAAAAATAGTTCCTATTTTCCCTTTTATTTTGGCTTGATAATTTTGTTACTTTCTTACCAGTTTGTTGTTGTTTTTTTCAAATTTTGAACACATTTTTAAAGTATTTTATCTAGAATATTTAGTCATTTTTATAAGAAGACTGGTCCAGTAATCTTACTGAATCATATCTGAAAATGAAAGCTTTAGCCAAATTAAAATTTTTTTCTATTATCAAATTTTTCATGATTTTTCTTTTATTCTGACTTTTGTCATCTACAAGTCATAAATATCCTCAAATGTGTTGTTCATTAAAATCTCTAGTTCACTGGGAATTCAATTTTTTCCCCTTTGCAATAAATTCTTTTTTTTTTAATTGCCTAAAGTTTTACATATGTCTCCTTTTTCCCCAATTGACACCCTCCCTCCCAGCCATTCCCACCCCGGGCAAGCCCCCGCCGCCCATTGTCTGTGTCCATTGGTTATGCTAATATGCATCATACAAGTCCTTTAGTTGCTCTCTAATCCCCCCTCCATCCCCTACCATTTGTCTCTAGATCCATCTATTCTTGTTCATCAAATTATGTTGATCATCATATCCCACATATGAGTGAAATCATCTTTCTCTGACTGGCTTAATTCACTTAGCATAATGTTCTCTAGTTCCATCCATGTTGTTGCAAATAGTAAAAGTTCCTTCTTTTTTACAGCAGTGTAGTATTCCATTGTATAGATATACCACAGTTTTTTAATTCACTCATCTGCCAATGGGCACTTGATCTGTTTCCAAATCTTAGCTATTGTAAATTGTGCTACTATGTAAATAGGGGTACATATATTCTTTATGATTGGTGTTTCTGGTTTCCTGGGATATAGTCCTAGAAATAGGATCACTGGGTCAAATGGGAGTTCAATTTTTAACTTTTTGAGGAAACTCCATATTGTCTTCCACAGTGGCTGCACCAATCTGCATTCCCACCAGCAGTGCAGGAGAGTTCCTTTTTCTCCACATCCTCACCAGCACTTGTCCTTTGTTGATGATTGCCATTCTGACAGGTGTGAGATGGTATTTCATTGTTGTTTTGATTTGTATATCTCAGATGATTAGTGCCTTTGAGCATGTTTTCATATGTCTCTGGGCCTTCTGTATGTCCTCTTTTGAAAAAAGACGTTGAAAAAAGTGATAGAGGAAGACATAAACAAATGGAAGAATATACCATGTTCATGGATTGGTAGAATCAATATCATTAAAATGTCTAGATCCTTTGACCATTTTTTAATTGGATCATTTATCTTTCTTTTGTTAAGTTGTATGAGTTCCCTGTGAATTTTCAAGATTAAACCCTTATCTGAAATATCATTGGCAAATATGTTCTCCCAGACAGTGGGCTTTCTTGTTGTTTTGTTGATTATTTCTTTTGCTGTGCAGAAGCTTTATTATTTTGATGTAGTCCCATTTGTTTATTTTCTTCTTAGTCTCCATTGCTCTAGGGGCTATGTCTATAAAGATATTGCTACTACATATGTCTGCTATTTTGCTGCCTATGGAGTCTTGTAGGATTTTTATGGTTTCCCATCTTACATTCAAATCCTTGAGCCATTTTGAGGGTTTTTTTTTGTGTGTGTGTGTATGGTGTAAGTTGGTGATCTAGTTTCATTTTTTTACATGTATCCAAATTTCCCAGCACCATTTATTAAGAAGACTGTTTTGAGTCCATTGTATGCTCTTGCCTCCTTTATCAAATATTAATTGAGCATAATGGCTTAGGTCAATTTCTGGGTTTTCTGTTCTGTTCATTGGTCTATATGTCTGTTCTTGTGATAGTACCAGGCTTTTTTGAGAACATGGCTTGGTAATATATCTTGATATCTGGTAATGTGGTACCTCCAACTTTGTTGTTCTTTCTCAGGATTGTTGTGGCTATTTGGGGTCTTTTTTTATTCCAGATGAATTTTTGGAGAGTTTGTTCTAGATCTTTGAAATATACAGTTGGTATTTTAATGGGGATTGCATTGAATCTGTAGATTGCTTTGGGTAATATTGACGTTTTAATTATGTTGATTCTACCAATCCATGAACATGGTATGTTCTTCCATTTGTTTATGTCTTCCTCTATCACTTTTTTCAATGTCCTGAAGTTTTCCGAGTACAGGTTTTTTATGTACTTAGTTAAGTTTATTCCTAGGTATCTTATTTTTTTTTTGGTGAAATGGTAAATAGGATCGATTTTTTTTTCATTTTTCTTTCTGTGAATTCATTATTGGTATATAAAAAAGCCATAGATTTATGGGTGTTATTCTAGTCTAACAAAATGGACAACCTTGATGAAATGGACATGTTTTTAGAAAAATACAAGCTCCCAAAACTCAATCAGGAGGAATAAAAAAAAAAACCTGAATAGACAGATAACTACAAAGAAATTGAAACAGCAAACAAAAATCTTCCAGCAAAAAAAGCCCTGTCCGGATGATTTTACAGGGGAGTTCTAACAATCATTCAAAGAAGAACTAAAACCTATCTTCCTCAGACTATTCCAAAAAATTCAAGAGGAAGGCATGCTTTTTCTATGAAGCCAGCATTACCTTATTCCCAAAACCAGATAAAGACACCACAAAAAAAAGAGAACTACAGGCCAAAATCCTTGATGAACATAGATGCTAAAATTCTCAACAAAATTCTAGAAAATCGAATTAAGCATTATATTAGAAAGATCATACACCATGACCAAGTGGGATTTTTTCCAGGGATATAAGGATGGTACAATAACTGCGAGACAAAAATCACATAATTATATTAATCGATGCAGAAAAAGCATTTGACAAAATTCAACACCCTTTCTTGATTTAAAAAAAAAAAAAAACTCTCAGCAAAATAGGAATAGAGGGATCATACCTCAATGTAATAAAAGCCTTATATAACAAACCTACAGCCAACATCATACCCAGTGGGCAAAAACTAAACTTATTTCCTCTAAGAACAGGAATAAGACAAAACAGGGATACCCATTTTCACCACTCCTGTTCAATATAGTACTGGAAGTGCAAGCCATAGTGATCAGACAAGAAGAAATAAAAGGCATCCAAATTGGTAAAGAAGAAGTAAAACTGCCCTCATTCTCAGATGACATGACACTATACTTAGAAAACCCTCAAGACTCAATCAGAAAATTACTAGACCTAATAAATGAACTTTCATTGTAGCAGGAAATTCACTTTTGCATATGCTTACTATATATAATACATGTTTGAGTTTACCATATGAGTTTTATATCTTGATTCTATTTCAGGAATATTGGACATCCAGAGCCATTTTGCAGTTCCAGAAATTATGTGGTTTGAAGCCATTAGTTGGGGTAGTAGATGAATACATAGATGGAATCCTTAACATTTTTCTGTGTGATACATCCTCAAATGAAGATATCTATTTCCATCATGTCTTGAGAACAGAGGGCCATGCTATTGTATGCCGAGAAAATGTCCCTTCTAAGGTGGAGCAGTATTTTGTAATTTGTTTTATTTAATCTCAATAGGTATAAGAGAATTTATAAGAGAATTTAATACAAAAGGTTATTTTATTTATTCTCTAGCCTTAGATACCTGTGATATTCCTGCCTTCTCAATGCAGAGCACTCTCTTTATTTTCAGCTGACCACAAAAAACTGCAGTTAGCTTCCTGTCCTTTAGACTATAAATATGTACTTGTATTTTAAATAATTGATTGAGAATTTACCCTGAAGTATTTAATTCTCTCATGTGTACTTAGAGAACAGTACTCTCTTATTTTGCAATTATTGATAGCAAAGTTTGCATTATCATTAATATTGATGTTGAGAATTTTTCTGACTAGGAAAAACTTTCATTATTTTTAACTCTCAATTTTATAAGATAATACATTTCCACGACAATTGAAAATTATAAAGTACTAACTTTTTCACTCTGAGTAATTAAATACTTTCTTCTTTATTTTATCCTAGGGTTTCAGCGAACTCAATCCTTTAGTTTTATACACTAAATCCAGTGAAGGGCCCGAGGATGTCTTGACAGTACTTGGTTGTCCTTCCCAGAACCACTATTTTAATGAAGACCGAGAGATAAATCCACCGTCAAAAGAGAGTGATTTATATACCCCGGTAATTGGTTTTTGCAAATATGATTATAATTAGTTTTATTGTTAACATTTAATTAGTGCTTGCTATATGCCAAACACTATAAATAGAACTTGAAGTATGATATATTAGTCTTCATAAAGTCCCTGTGACATAGTTACTATAATAATTGTATTTTATAGGTAAGGAGACTGAGGCTTTCCAAACCTAGGAAATGTCTAGTGAGAGACATTTATCTATACCTCTCATAAATTTCTGGTTTCACCCTTTGCTTCAGTAATGCTTCCTCCTGCCTGAATTCTTCTGCACTCAATTCCATAGCTGCCTTGGTGCGATTGTGACTTCACTTACACCAATCCAAATGCTGACACTCCTCAGCTGCTTCTTCAGGTGTTTTATGTTTTCATTTCTCTGTAAACCTTTTTGCAGCTCCCATCCACAGCAATACAAACATTATTATTATTCCAGTAGCAGTAATAACATAAAACAACAGCAACATTTATTGAGCTCATTCTGTGCAACAGGCAATGTTGTAAGTACTCAAATATACTAGTTAATTTATTTTTACAACCACTTTACCAGGTTGGTACTTTCATATCTCATATCTCCACTTTACATATATATGAAGCACATGTAAGAAATTAAATGATTTTCAACCAGTGAACAAATAAACATGTTCTTTGAGTCTTATATTCCTCTGACAGCAAGTACTGGGCTAAGAATATAGGGTATGTTCAAATTGGAGCACCAACAAAGTGTTTTTCTGGACACAATAGGACTTATTTTCTCTTAATAAAATAGGAAAATATTAATATGTTTTACATATGTGACTTTAAAATTATTGATAAGATTATCTTTTTTAGTAGATATTTACTAGTTATTACAAAAAGAAAAGAAAAAGCAAATTTAACTACTGGGAGATTAACCAGCTTTAAAAAATATGTGTGAAAGTTTATGCTGCATGTTTTTAAAAATATATTTTTATTGATTTCAGAGAGGAAGAGAGAGGGAAAAGAGATAGAAACATCAGTGATAAGAGAGGATCATTGATTGGCTGTCTCCTGCAAGCCCCTGCTGGGATCGAGCCCACAACCCAGGCATGTGCCCTTGACTGGAATTGAAACTGGGACCCTTCAGTCCTCTATCCACTGAGCCAAACCAGCTAGGGCTATTGCTCCATGTTTAATGCAATATAAAGATTTTTTTCTTTCTAGTTTATGTTAAAATTAGTTGGGTTTGTTTGGCTTTCTTAAACCTGAAGTTTTCTTATTCATTATTATTTGATTGGAACAATTATATTTTCTGATTTTAAAGTAATGAATTGAATTCAATCTTTAACATTTGTAGAATATACTATCATCATTCTGTTTATGTCTTCAAATAATCATAGTTCAGCCCTAGAAATGAAATAAGGCCATCTTTTCTGCAAAAGAGAGAAGTCTTAAAATTCCCCTATTTCATCCAGTCTATATTTTAACATATTAATATTCCTTTATGCTACACACACATAAACCAAGTCTCCTGTAATTCCCACTCTTCTTTTAAGCATTCCAACAGTTTGTGTTAAATTCTTTATTGCATCTTCCCTGGTAATATTTTAGTTCTAGCACTGAGAGGGATCTGCACTATTGGTTGTCCTGTGATTCTCCAGTTGTGTGTTTTCCTGCTATATTTGAGTTCTTTTAGAGATGGAACCTGTTGCACTCATCTTTAAATTCACAGAACTACCTTGTACACTTTGCATAATACAGTATGTACTAAATAAGTGTTTATTGGCCTGAACTAGTTTAGCAGGATGGGAAGTCTGAGGGTCATGAATAAAGTTAGAAAACAATGTAGCATGTGTGTGAATCACAGTAAAATAATCCTCTCCTTCCTAAATATACGCATGTAGCTTTTGGAAACAACATTAGTATAAAAATTAAATAAAATAGCCCTGGCTGGTATGCTCAGTGGTTACAGCGTTGCTCTCTTCCCCCTGTCAGAATACCTACAGGAGGCAACCAATCAATGTGTCTCTCTCACATCGATGTTTCTCTTCCCTCTCCCCCCAAAAAGTATCCTCAGGTGTGGATTAACAAAAATAACAATAATAATTTATCTTTTATATCTAATAGCAAGATATTAATGATGAAAAGGCTGTCATTGATTTTGAGTATGAGTCAAAGAAGCCATTAAAGGATTCTGAATTGACCTCTTTGAAAACTCAAGATAAGAGCTATGAAGAAGATACAAAGTGTTCTATTCCTAAGCTAAAGGATCTGAAGGAAGAAAATGAGGTAGAAGGAAAGATTTTTTTAAATATAATTAATGTAATACAAATAATCCATAAGTGAAGGGGGCTGGAATGAAATAAACCTTATTCTTGCTCTCAGTGCAGTTGCCATCTGCCACAGATGAATTATAAATTCTCCCTTCAGCAGTCACCAAGATGGAAGTAGAAGCAACATATCCTGATCACAAAAAAGAAAGGGCCTTACCTGGCTTTGCTGTGCCAGTTCCTACCCATAGCTTTGAGCAGTCTTCAAGAATTATGCAGTGATTAGAAACTAGTATTGAGAAACAGTATTAGGAAAGCCCATCAGTAGGAAATGCTGACAACTTTTTTGGAGGACATATTTTTATTTTAGTCAAATATTTTTGAATACATAGCTTAGAATCCTCCATAACTCCTCCCCCTACATTTCCTGTTTCACAGAACAATCGTGAAAACAATCTAAAAGCTGCTGCTTTTAGAATTTATCTCTATATTTCTTTCATTACATAACATGCTTATGTTCTTTATTGATTTTTCAGTTAACTGTGTATGTATGGGTCACACACACCACATCCTTTTTACCTCCCCCTGCCATCTCACTAATATAGTTACCAAACTTTCTGTTAGCTCATCATTCAATATTTACAGTGTTGTGCCAATTTGTTATGGCAACTTTCCTTCCCTGCATAACTTCTATTTTATTGTGTGAATGTTTCTTTTTAACCCAGTATACAATAAAATTGACTTTCTTTTGATGCACTGTCCTGTCAGTTTTAACACATGTATAGTTTTGTGCTCCATCCTCAATTTTTTCTCTTGAGAAGAACCTCTGGCCCTCCAGAGGGAGGAAGACTTGTAGCTTCCTGGTCCTTGAGATGGGGGGTTCCTTGAATCTGGTGCTCTAACAACTACTGCTTTTTTTTTTCCGGACTGCTGATCAGCTGTCACTTGTCTGCTTTCCTGTATCCAGAATGTAGATGGTATTTTCTGTTCTTTTGTTCCTTTTGACCAGGAGTTTATACCTTAAATTTCTTTACTTTTTTTTGGCGATATTTCAGGAGGGAGAGAGTAACAAATTGTGTACTCAAAGTGCCATCTTTAAGTAGAATCAGAAAAAAATTATAAACCTAAATTTTAAAATGTGCTCATATAGGAACTATAAATTAATGCTTTTCTGTCTTCTGACATATTCTAGGATGAGATCCCCACTGGAATGCCTTGCCTGGAGTCAGTGACCATAGGTGATGATATTTGGGATGAAAACTGGTTACCTTTGCGAGCTAAAATGGGAAAAGAGGGTGATGCCTCCCACTTACTTACCTCCAGCCCTGGTGGAAAGAAGCCATACCTGTCATGTAAAGAAATGCCAGAGAAGGTTAGATCCTTGAGGGGAAAAAAGTGAATCATTATTGAAAAAACAGCAAATGTAAACTCAACTGTTGACACCACAAGAAAGCCGTACATTTTTCAATTCAAAATGATTTATCAGAAGATAATTTTTAAAAAAATGCACTGTTTATTAGATAGGATAGAGGCCTGGGGCTTGGCTCGGGGTCAGCTGGTTTGCCCTAAAGGGTGTCTCAGGTCAGGGTGGGGGTTTCCTTGGGGCGTGGAGCAGCCTGGGTGAAAGGTAGCCTGTGGTGGTTTGCAGGCTGGCCACATCCCCCAGTGACCCAAGCAGAGGCTCTGGTATCTGGGATTTATTTGTCTTCTATAATGGAAACCTTGTAGCCTTAAATGGAGGCCTGGGCTGGCCATGGTGTGTGGAAAGCTTGGCTTCCTGCATTGTGGGGGGCAACCCAAGTCTCCTGTGCAGCCATCTTGGTTGGGTTAATTTGCATACTCCGCATTGGCTGGTGGGTGTGGCTTGTGAGTATAGTGGAGTGGTGATTAATTTGCATATTACTCTTATTAGATAGGATTATTAGATAGGATGGGTATTCAGAGGAATTTAGGATACTGGGTATGGATCAATCAATAATGAAAGGAGGAAAATCACAAAATGAATAAGTACCTTTTCTTGTTTAATATACATTGACTCCTTATCTTTTCCTTGCCTAAGTTATTCTCTGTTTGGGTCATGTGTCACTATTTCTCAATTTTATTGTTGGAATTTTTTCTCTGTAGGATTGGTGTTTTTCTACACAAGATACATGGGATGATTCATGTCAGCCTTTAGGTCTTGTGAATGGAATGCAAGTAGAAGCTCAAAAACAAGAAGGACTGGGTGCTCAAGAAAAAAATACTGAAACAACCAGCATTCAAAAGGTAAATGTTAATGAGTGTTATTTTCACAGGTTTGCATGAGGGAAGTGCTTTCATTTTTAGAAAGTAAAATTCTGGTTAATGATCCCTCCTTTAGCATTTTGTAGAATACATATACATATAATGTATGTTGATTTTAAAATGTCAGTGAACTTAATACTTAAAAAGAAAATCCTGAGCCTAAAATTAAAAGATTGATTAGGCATCTATGTTAGGGACAGATAAACAGGTATTTTTTTATAACTTAGCTGTAAATTGTAAGCTCTGTATCAGTCCTGTTATCTAGGCCTATTTTCTTTCATGTTGTTTGGCAGGCACACTAACCCTGGAATAAAATACATTTGGTTTTTTTTGTGTGTGTCTCAACTATGTTATGATCTTCTTGAAAACAGCAGAACAATTTGTGGTTTTGTGTGTTAAAATTTGGTACTCCATCCACTTAGCCCAAATTCAGTCTCTCTTTGGGACATTCATCTTCTTCTCTTAAGCCATGTTTTTTTTTCTTTTTTCCCCCTAAAGTTTTACATATGTCTCCTTTTCCCCCCATTGACTCTCCCTGCCCCTCTTGCCCCGGAGGACAAGTCCCCACTGCCCCAGTGTCTGTGTCCATTAGTTATGCTAATATGCATGCATACAAGTCCTTTAGTTGCTCTCTAATCCCTCCTCCCCTACCATTTGTCTCTAGATCCATCTATTCTTGTTCATCAAATTATGTTAATCATTATAATCCCACATATGAGTGAGATCATGTGATATTCATCTTTCTCTAACTGGCTTATTTTGCTTAGCATAATGCTCTTTAGTTCCATCTATGCTGTTGCAAATGGTAAACATTCCTTCTTTTTTATAGTGGCATAGTATTCCATTGTGTAGATGTACCACAGCTTTTTAATCCACTCATCTGCTGATGGGCACTTGGGCTGTTTCCAAATCTTAGCTATTGTTAAATTGTACTGCTATGAACATAGGGGTGCATATATCCTTTCTGATTGGTGTTTCTGGAAGCCATGGTTTCTTTTTTTTTTTTAATATATTTTATTGATTTTTTTACAGAGAGGAAGGGAGAGGAATAGAAAGTCAGAAACATCGATGACAGAGAGACATCGATCAGCCGCCTCCTCCATGCCCCCTACTGGAGTTGTGCCCGCAAGCAAGGTACATGCCCCTGACTGGACCTGGGACCTTTCAGTCCCCAGGCCGACGCTCTATCCACTGAGCCAAACTGGTCTTGGCAAAGCCATGGTTTCTTAATACTCCATTGTGTCACTTCTTCTGAGGAGCCTTCTGTTCAACTCCTTTGTGCTGCAGTTAATGCGTCTTCATGGCTAGCTGCAGCACACACTGTCTCCCTAACTGAGGACCGTGAGCTCCTTAGGGACCAGAATCACATCTTCCTGGAAAATGGTGTGTGGTTGAGCAGAGAACACATACTGGACTGAGTTAACATTTCTCTCTTGTCACTTATTGATTGACATTGGATAACTTACTCTAGCTATCTGTAATACAAAAACATAACACCTAGCCAAAAAGTGGTCATTCTGATATTAAAATGAAGAACATTTGCAAATAACCTAGCACTTTCTCTCCTTTCCTGCTACTCTTTCTATATGGCAGTGGTTGGTAGGTGCCATGTTTGCTCAGAATACGTGTTCAGTGAATGTTTTGATAGTCACTAAATTAGTGGACCTATTTTTTTCCAGAAAGTATATAGAGTCTTAAAAATGATTTTTAAAATTTATGATATAAAAATATTTATCTTTTATTTTTAAGTAAGGAAACAAAACAAGCTTAATCCTTCCATTATATTAACAGTTACTTTCCATGGTTTTGCCTCCTGTTTCCATCCTGCAGCAACCAAACTCAGAAGGTTCTTCCTATTCTTCCCCATTGCCCAAACTGGAAGAGTTCTACATCTCTCTTATCCAGTCACAGCAGGCAGCAGAAGGGAGCCCGTGCGAGCTGCACGGCATCCAGACGCAGCCACCGCAGGCTCAGGCTCAGGCTCAGCTCTCTGCAGCAGCACTCGACTCGCCCCCGACCATGGATTCCCCAGAAAAAGACTCTGGTTCAGGTAGGTGTACATACAACTGACAAATGTGACTCACCATGCTGCTAAAAACTTACCTTTTCCAGAACATGAATTGGAAAATGCTGACTTTAGCATTTGTCTCAAGTCCTGGGCTCAGTTGTTCCTTTCACTTTGCCACTTTGAGAGGTGTCAGGTTTACGTACAGTAAAATTTGCCAGTTTTTACAATTCTGTGAATTTTGACAAATGTAAACAGTCTCATAATTACCACCACAATTGAGATATGGGACATTTACATCAATCCGAAAGTTTTGTCGTGTTCCTGTGCAGTCAATCCCTCCCCCTACTTGCTGGCTTCTGGCATGTTACTTTCCCTTTTCTAGAATTTCATCAATTTATAGGTTTTATGTGTGAAGAAGAAAGTGACTTCTTTCATTTAGCAAAATGTTTCAGAGATTCATTCAAGTTGTTACTAGTGTGTTCCTATTCATCACTGAGTAGTAACCAGGTATGTTGGATACACTACAGGTTGTTTATCTCTTGCCCAGATGACAGCCATTTAGGTTGTTTCAGGGCTTGTGCCATTTTGAATAAAGCAGCTGTGAAATTCACATTCAGTTCTTTGTGTAGATATGATGTTTTTTATTTCTCTTCCGTACTTATTTCAGAGTGTAATCACTGGGCCATATAGTCACTACATTCTTTTTAAAAACTGCCAAAGTGTTTTCCAAAGTGGCTGTACCTTTTGTATTTATACCAGCAATGTATGAAAGTTGTGATTGTTCCACATCCTTGCCAACACATGATGTCATCAGTCTTTTTAAATTTTGCCATTTTAATATGTGTGCTGTAGTATCTTATTGTGGTTTTAATTTACATTTCCCTATTTGCCAATGATTTTGACCATTTCTTCATGTGTTTATGTGCCACTTGTATATCACTTTTAGTGGATTACCTGTTCAAGTATTGGCTAATTTTTTATTTTTTATTTTTTGTTAATCCTCATGAGGATATTTTTCCATTGCTTTTCAGAGTGGGAGGGAGGAAAGGAAAATAAGGGATAGCGGAGGAAGGGAAAAGAGAAAGAGAAAGAAACATGGATGTGAGAGAGACACATCAACGGGTTGCTTCCCACAAGTGCCCTGATCAGGCCAGGGAGCCAACCCGCAACCCAGGGATGTGTCTTTGACTGGGAATCGAACCCAAAAGCCTTTGGTGTGCTGTCCGACATTCCAACCACTGAGCAGCACCAACCAGGGCTTGGCTAATTTTTATTGGACTATCTCCTTTTTATTGATTTGTAAAATATTCTTTATTGTAAACATAAATCCTTTGTCAAATATAATATGGGAAATATTTCCCTCCCAGTTTGTGGCTTGCCTTTTAATTTCTTTGGAAGAACAAAGCTTTCATTTTGATGAAGTCAGATTTGTTGATTTATTTTTCTTTAAAGTTCTGAGTTGTTTTTTTTGTTTGTTTGTTTTTTGTTCTATGTAAAAGCTTTTCTAACCCAAGTAAGATTTTTCTCTTGTATTTTCTTAGGAAAATTCTGTAATTTTATTTATGTTTATTTTTATTTTTTTTAATTTAATAAATCTTTATTATTCAGATTCTTATAGTTGTTCCTCTTTTTTCTCCCATAGTTTCCTTCCACCCAATCCCACCCCACCCTCTGCCCTTAGCCCTTGCACTGTCCTCATTCATAGGTGTACAATTTTTGTCCAGTCTCTTCCTATACCCCCCACACTCCTTTCTCTTGGAGAATTTTCATTCCACTCCCTTTCTATGCCCCTGATTCTATTAAATTCACCAGTTTATTCTGTTCATCAGATTTTTTTATTCACTTGATTTTTAGATACACTTGTTGATATGTATTTGTTGTTCATAATTTTTATCTTTACCTTTTTCTTCTTCTTCCTCTTCTTAAAGAATACCCTTCAGCATTTCATATAATACTGGTTTGGTATTGATGAACTCCTTTAGCTTTTTCTTATCTGTGCTCTCTATCTGACGTTCAATTCTGAATGATAGCTTTGCTGGGTAATCTTGGTTGTAGGTTCTTGCTATTCATCACTTTGAATATTTCTTGCCACTCCCGTCTGGCCTGCATAGTTTCTGTTGAGAAATCAGCTGACAGCCATATGGGTATTCCCTTGTAGGTAATTAATTGTTTTTCTCTGACTGCTTTTAATATTCTCTCTTTGTCTTTTGCTCTTGGCATTTTAATTATTATGTGTCTTGATGTGGTCATCTTTGGATTCCTTTTGTTTGTGGTTCTCTGCACTTTTTGGACTTGTATTTCTTTCACCAGGTGAGGGAAGTTTTCAATCATTATTTCTTCAAATAGGTTTTCAGTATCTTGCTCTCTCTCTTCTTCTGGCACCCCCATAATTCTGATGTTAGTATGCTGAGGTTGTCCCAGAGGCTTTACACTATCTTCAAATTTTTGGATTCTTTTTTCTTTTCTAGTTGGGTGTTTTTTGCTTCTTTGTATTTCAAGTCTTTGACTTGATTTTTGTAATCCTCTAGTCTGCTGTTGAATCTCTGTCTATTATTCTTTATTTCAGACAGTGTATGCTTAATTTCTAGTTGGTCCTTTCTCATATTCTCGAGGGTCTCACTAAATTTACCACCCTTTTCTGGAAAGTTCTTGAAAAACCTTATAACCGTGGTTTTGAACTCTATATCCTGTAGTTTGCTTTCCTTCATTTCTATCATTTGTGACCTGTTTCTTTGTCTCTGCATTGTGTCTGCTTCCCTGAGTTGATGGAGTGGCTTTGTGTATTAGGTGTCCTATAGAGCCCAATGGCTAAGCCTCCCCAGTTACCTGAGGTGGACACTCTTGGTGCACCTCTTTGTGGGCTGTGTGCACAGTCTTGTTGTAGTTAAGCCTTGATGGTATCATTGGGAGGAATTGACCTCCAGGCCAATTGGTGGTGAGGATCAGCTGTGTCTATGCTGGGAGAACTTCTGTGCTGGAGACACCCTTATGAGACAAGACTTACAAAAGCCTCTGTGCTCAGTTTGGATGGGGCACAGTCTCAGGGCAGAACAGACAGCATTGGTTTCCCATCAGCCCTGCCGTAATAGGCTCCTGTGTCTCTGTCCTGTGGTAATCACTGCAAGCACCTCTGAGAGAAAGCTGCCCACTGCCAGATAGTTCAGTTTCACCCTGAATGATTCTGGGTCCATAGAGTCTCACCTGGAACTGGAGTTCAGCTCAGTCAGGAGCTTTTGTCTCCCTCCTGCTTGAGAAAGCCAGCTGTGTGCTCAATTGCCAGTCCTCTCTGCACGTGTGTCTCAGTACCACTGCCTCCTGCAGCTCCTCTGAGTCGCTCTGTGCTTTTCTCTTGCCTTCTAGTTGTAGAATTTCCACTCAGCCAGCCTTCATATGGTCTGGATGATGTCCATTTTGTCTTTTAGTTGTAGTTTTGAAATTGTTGTGCGAGGCAGCAATTTAGGTGTTTACCTATGCCACCCTCTTGTTTTCTCCTCCAAATTCTATAATTTTAGGTCTTACATTTAGGTCTGTGATCCAGTTCATTGATTTTTTTTGTAAATGGTGTGATATAAGGATCAATGTTTATTATCATGTGTATAGTATGAAAACATTATAATAGAATATTTCCATTTTTCCCATCCGAGCTTTTGAGCTATTGTTATATTTTACTTCTTCATATATTGTAAATCTCAAACTTCATTCTTACTATTTTTGCTACAATCAATTGTTTTAAACAAATTAAAAATCTGAAAATTATCTTTTGTTTATTCATTTGTCTGTTAATATCCATTGTTCTCTATTTTATGTAAATTAGGAAATCCAATTTTTACAGCAACTCTATTCTGTAGAGCCAGAGAGTAAATGACCATATTTATATAGACCATATGGACTGTGTTGCAAATACTTCTATAATATAGCCCCAAAGAAGCCATAGATAATATGCAAATGAATTTGCATAGTTGTGTTCCAATAAAAATTTATTAAAAAAACAAGTGATAGGCTGGTGTTGGCTCACCAGCCATAGTTTGCCAATGCCTATTGTAAATCCAATTGGTATTATTTCCATCTGGTATTATTATTTTTTTTTTGCTTGAAGCACTTTAAATTTTCTTGTAATAAAGGTCTGCTACTGGTGTATTTCATACATTACAAAAAGTTATTTTTTCATCATTTCTTTAAGCTATTTTTCTGGATATAAAGTTATAGGTGGACAAATTTTCAGTGCATTAAAAGATGTTACTCTGCTTGTCACTGTTTCTAATAAGAAGTCTGTTGTCCTTATTTTTGTTCCTCTGTGTAGTAGTCCTCCCTTATTCATGGTTTTGCTTTCTATGATTTCACTTATCCACAAATAATTGATAAGTTTTAAATTGCATACTGTTCTGAATAGTATGATGAAATCCTATGCCATCCTGGTTCTTCATGCCCAAGAACCATCCTGGTTCTTTTCCAGCACTATATGCATTAACTACCCTTTAATCACTTAGTAGCTATCTGGGTTATTAGATTAGTTATGAGATAGAGGAAAACACACACACACACACACACACAAACACCACATTCACATAACTTTTATTACAGTATGTTAATATTATTCTATTTTATTATTTCTTATTGTTGTTGATCTCTTAATGTGCCTAATTTATAAATGAAACTTTATCATAATTACACACACACACACACACACGCACACACACACGGAAAAATAGTATATATAGTGTTAAGTACTATTCATGGTTTCAGGCATCCACTGGGGTTCTTGAGACATACTCTTCATGGATAAGGGTATGTCTCTTATCCATGCTGTAATGTGGTATTTTCTCTGGATGCTTTGAGATTTTCTCTCTTACTACTGGTTTGCAGCAATTTGATTATGAGGTGCCTTTGTGTGGTTCTCTTCCTATTCTTCTGCCTGGGGTTCATTGAGCTTCTTGGTCTATAAGTTTATAGTTTCCATTAAATTTGGAAGAATTTAAATAATTATTTCTTTAAATGTTCTTTTTTTCAGTCACTCTCCCCACTTCTTTTACTCCATTTTCATATTGCACATATGATAGACCACTTGATGTTGTTCCACAGCTCACTAATATGTGTTATATGTTCTTTTCCCATTCACTATATTTTCATTTGAAAAACTTGTGTTTTCCATCCCTAGAGGTTTGGTTTGGATATTTTTTATATCTTCCATTTCTCTCCTCATCCTTTAAAACTTGGCATTTCCATATAACAGCTATTATCATACCTTTGTCTTATGATTCTAGCATATATATCATTTCTGCATCCTGTCATCTCTATCATTTTTTAAATCAGCCTCTCCTGAAAACAAGTCATTTTTTCTGCTTCTTTTCATAACTGATAATTTTTTATTGGATGGTAGACACTATTAATTTTACATTGTGGCCAGATCACTGCTTGACCTAAGACTCAAAGGGACCTCTCACAGACTGCCAGCTGCTTCTCTCTCCATCTCTGATACTTTCCTCCCAAATTCCAGACTCGGTCTTCTGAGCCCAGTAAGACTTCCAGGCTCAGTTTGGATTCTTCCTCCTGTCTTGCAGCCTGGAAACCATCTCAGTGAGCTAAGGCACTTGTTGGGCACACTGTTTTTTCACCTCCTCTTCGAGATCTTTGTCCTGCATATTTGTTGTTCAGATCTGAAAGCTGTTTTTTCCTATATTTTGTCCAGTTCTCCAGTTGCTTTAAGCAGGAAGTCTGTTTTTCAATTCTTGTTAAATTAACATCATGTTTGGAAACAGAAGTTTTGCTCTTTTAAATTTTTGATCACATGACCCTGCTTTGATATTTTATACTTTTGGAAACCTGAGTTCACCTAAGACTTCCTGTCAAACTACATTATTGCATTAAAACACACCATCTCCTTTCCTCTCTTATGGGCATCAATTATAGTTTTAACTAGAGACCCGCTGCACAAAATTCATGCACGGGATCGGGGGTTGTGTCCCTCAGCCCAGCCTGCACCCTCTCCAATCTGGGACCCCTTGAGGGATGTCCAGCTGCTCGTTCAGGCTTAATCCAGTAAACGGGCAGTTGGACATCCTTCTCAAAATCAGGGACTGCTGACTCCCATCCGCTCACCTGCCTATGCTTAATTGCCCCTAACCACTTCTACCTGCCAGCCCGATCACCCCTAACAACTCCCCTGCCAGCCTGATTGACACCTAACTGCTCTTGGCTGGCCCAGTTGTTCTTAACTTCCCTTCCCTGTGGGACTGGTCACCCCTAAATGCCCTCCCTTGCCAGCCTGGTCACCCCTAACTGCCCTCCTCTGCAGGCCTAGTCATCCCCAACTGTCCTCCCCTGCAGGCTTGGTCCCCCCAGCAACTGCCCTCCCCTGCAGGCCTGGTCCCCTCCAATTGCCCACCCTGCAGGTCTTGTCCCCCATAACTGTGGTCCCCTGCTGGCCTGGTCACCCTTAACTGCTCTTCTTGCTGGCCTGATTGCCCACAATTGCTCTTCCTTGCAAGTCTGGTCCCCTCCACCAACTGCCCTCCCCTGAAGGTCTGGTCTCCCCCAACTGCCTTCCCTTGCAAGCCTGGGTCCCCCAAACTGTCCTCCACTGCAGGCCTGCCCCCCAACTGCCCTCCCCTGAAGTCCTGGTTGCCCCCAACTGCCCTTCCCTGCTGACCTGGTCTCCCCTAACTGCCTTCTTCTGCCAGCTCGGTCACCCCTAACTGCCCTCCCTGCTGGCCTGGTCTCCCCCAACTGCCCTCCTATGCTGGCCTGGTCACCTCTAACTTCTCACAACTGTCCTCCCCTGCAGGCCATCTTGTGGTGGCCATCTTGTGTCCACATGGGGAGCAGCCATCTTTGACCATATGGGGGCAGCCATCTTGTGTCTTGGAGTGATGGTCAATTTGCATATTACTCTTTTATTAAATAGGATGATTGCAGGTTTACTTTTTAGAATAACCTGTCAAATCTTGAATATAACTAATTAATCAGAAATGTATGGACATATACTACATGCTACTACTGTAGCTAATGCTAAAGATGCAGAAGTTAATAAAATGTTGGATTATACCTGCTATTTTCTCTGATTTTTAAAAATTATTATTTTAAAAAATATATCTTTATTGATTTCAATGAAGAAGGGAGAGGGAGAGAGATGGAGAGAGAGAAACATCAATGATGAGAGAGAATCATTAATTGGCTACCTTCTGCATGCCCCCACCAGGGATCGAGCCCACAACCCAGGCATGTGCCCTTGGCTAGAATTAAACCTGGGACCCTTCAGTCCATCAGCTGATGTTCTATCAACTGAGTAAATAGGGCTTCTATGAATTTTTTTAAAATTGTGTTTTTAAGGTATAGAGCAGTGCTTTCAAAATGTAGTCAGCATTCTGATGCTAGTGTATGAACTATTTATATGATAGATTACACAATAGAGCATTGCTCATTTAGATTTTTTTTTTTCTAAAGCAGGATTTTCTTATAGGAAGCAGAATGCTGGAAAAAGCTACTTCTCTCATGGTAGGCAAGTAATGAATACTTCATAGAGCAGCTACTTTTAGTAGAACTGTCTAGAGTACACATGTGGGAATGCCTAGCATTCCCTTTTTTGGATATTTGGAACTCTGAGAAATATGAGTTCCCAGCAATTTATTTTATTTAAAAGGCCCTCCCTCCCTCCCTCCCTCCTTCCTTCCTTCCCTCCCTTTTTCTCTCCCTCCTTTCCTTCTTTCCTGTGCATGGATTCATGCAACTGTAGAGTCCCTCTACCTGACCTGTGCCCTTTTGCAATTTGGGACCCCTCGGGAGGTGTTGGAGGCCCAGTGCACAGACCAAACTAGCCATCTGACATCCCCTGAGGAGTCCCAGAGTGCAAGAGGGCATTCTGCAAAATTGCTGTCGCTCAGCAGCTCCTGCGTTGAGTGTCTACCCCCTGGTGGTAAATGCATGTCATAGCTCTCGGATGGTCAACCGGTCAGCCAGTTGCTTAGGCTTTTATATATATAGATATATATAGATTATTTTCAACCACAGTTTACATTCAGTACCATTTTGCACCAGTTTCAGATGTATAGCAAAGTGGCCAGAACACCATGCACTCTACAGAGTGTTCCCCTGCTGCCCTAAGCGCTTGCCTGTCCCCACACCTCATTAACTCACCATCATTGACTATATTCTCCATGCTGCATCCACATCTGTGTGCCTAGTCTACAACCACCAATTTCTACTGCTTAATCCCTTCACCACAAAGGTTCTTTCTTAGTTGAAACTAATTCCAAAAGAATTCATGTTATAGCTGATAACTGGTTTTTAGAACTTCATAGCAACCACAGTCTTGGTCAGTTTTATTTTTACACTGCCCAGACGTGGAGTTGGGATCACTTTGGCAATAGACAATGGCCAGAGAAGGAAACAGGAGCACTTCAGGACTCTTCCCTAGAATTGGAATTATATCTAATTTTTGGATACAGGATGAGATACCCTAAAAAGAAAATTTACTTTCCTTGTTCAGGGTGCTTTTTTTTTTCTTTCTCTTTTGCCCTCAACCAGACAGGAGTTTATTTTATCTCAAAGCATGATTCCTCATCCTCATTTCCTTTCCACTTGTTGATTAGTTTCTAAGTCTCATCCTCTCTGATTTGCCATTGGTTCTTATCACCACCTAACAGACAATGTTTGTAATACACAGTAGAGATCTAGACTAGGAGAGAGAAGGCCATGTGAGAATCCCTTGAAAAGACTTGTGCTTTCTTTCTATTTCAGTGGAAAGCTCTCCAGAGAGCCTAAAGAATGAAGATTTTTCTAGTAGCCATGCTATCACAGTGTTCAAAGATAAAAGCTATGGAGCCATGGACCAGCTCTCTTTGATTTTGTCTCCTGAGCATCATATTTCTCAGAAATTCTACATTCCTCGAAGTACAGCCACTGCTGCCTTAGGAGCTGCTGCCCGGTTAGCCACATCAAGGAGCTTCCTACACTGGTACCCCAGTGTGAAAAGGATGGAAGCATGAGGGCGGGAGGATAAAGGAGAGGAGGGGGGAGAAGGGGAGAAAATAAACCCACTGCTTAGGGCTTGGTGATTTCCCAGGCCAAAATTAGGAGGACATGTTGGGACAAAATAGTATTTGGTAGTTGAGGCCTTTGTCTCTCTGTGTGACTGTGTGTTATCTTTATTGTGCTAATAGTCCATTTTGTTGTGTAAGTATTGGTATTTACTGTTAATTTTTTATTGATGTTTTTTATTCTGTATAGTTTTGTTCACCTTTGTTTAATGTAGTAGTTTTATGGAGTTTTTTTTATTTGTTGTTTCTTTATGTTGCTACATATAAATGTTTTTCTTGTACATATCATGACTGATAAATGAAAACTGAAAAACTAATGTTTTGTGATCCATATTTAGTAAGATAAAAATTATCTCACATCTCTATCTCCAGAAAAAAGATGTCTAAATCTTGAAGCTGCTTTTTCTATTCATTTGCAATCTTCTCCATCAGAGAAAGAATTCAGGGCTTGACTTCTTACCATTTGTATTTCTTTGAAATACTAGGATCAGTAAGAAATCCACATCTAAGGCTTTCGTCATAGAAATACTTTTACATTAAAAAATTTAAGCTGTCATCCTAACCAGTTTGGCTCAGCAGATAGAGTGTTGGCCTACGGCCTGAAGGGTCCCAGGTTCGATTCTGGTCAAGGGCACATCCTCAGTAGAGGGTATGCAGAAGACAGCTGATTGATGTTTCTCTCTCATCGATGTTTCTAACTCTCTCTCCCTCTCCCTATCTCTCTGTAAAAAATCAATAAAATATATTTTTTAAAAAGCTGTCTCTCAGTGTAGGCAATTCTTTGGAGACAAATAACTAAATCAGAGGCTGACTGTTGAAACTAAGCTGAGCCATCTCAGTTCCCATGAGCCTTAATGTTGCAGTAGTTCAGCTGAGGTATTTAAGCATTTATAAAGCATTATTTCTCTGAAGTCCAATTGTGTGAAATATTATATGACCTATTAAACTCGTAGTATAAATCATCCAGAGGAACAAAAAGCTTTACGAAGGTGAATTAAAGAATCTGACTGATACTCATTTTTTTGTGTGGTAAAATACCAGACTTACCCCAAAATCTAAAAACCCTATATGGAAGCATTTCTTAGGCACAACATCAGAGAAAGAGGTGTGAATTACTGGTGTGTGGCCTGTAACTAGGTTCTCACTTTCTTAGCCCCTCTCCTGCAGCCTCCTGTTTGAGCATTAAACAGCAGAGCTGCCCCCTAGTTCCTTTCTCTCTCTCTACAATAAGGGATCTCTCCTCTTTCCTTCTTGGCTACTTAATCAGCACAATGTCCACTGAGGAAGGGAGTGAGATGACAGTGGATATGAAAATACAGTGGTACCTCGAGATACGAGTTTAATTCATTCCGTAACCTTGAGGCGTGGGAAACTATAAGAAGCTCGAGTCGCAGTAAAATGGTGGGTCGTGTGCAGCCGGCCAATCCTTGCGATTACTCGTATCTCAACTGTTGCTCGTATTTCAAAGCAAAAATCGCTCGCTCGACGGCTCGTATCTAAAAAATCTCTTATGTTAGGGCACTCGTATCTTGAAATACCACTGTACACTTAAATTTATAATCTTATTGGCTGAAACTTCTTTCTTAGAAGTAAGTACTCATACAACAAAGTTAAATCCAGAGTCACTAACTACTGATAGTTTTTGGTTTAAAGACCTTAGAAAAAACATGTACTATACTGCAATAAAATTTAAAAATCTAGATTCACCTTTAATTCCAATTATCTCAAAGAATGACAATATATCAATTAACCCAAAAAATAGTAATCTGGAAACATCATTGACCCACTGGAAAGAACAGTTACTCATTTGGATTTTTGCGATTTTATATCAAGACATTTTTTATTGGAAAAGTCATTTGAAGAGTTACACAGAGGGTCAATAAATGGTCAATAAGGCAGTTAAATAGCATATGTGATATTGTCATATGGCCTGGAAATGCTTTGTTTTTCCTGTATCTTTAGGTAATTATTCATAATTTGTTTCTAAAGAAGAAAATTTATCTTAGAATTTTTTCTTTAAAGAAGAAACCAAGTTTGAATAACATACTTCACTTGGCCGGATGGGCAGTCATTGAGTTTGTGGTCAGGTAAATTTGGTAGAAGCAGTATTTACATTTTGGGCAATATTTACATTATCCTCTGAAAAGCATTCAGCTATCAGCAGGAACTCTGCCAATGCTGAGTAACCTGGCAGTGACTAATGTTACACTTTGCCAGTTAGATAGGGATTAAGGAATCCCTGTGTGAAAGCTCACTCAGAATCCTATCTAAAAGCAAATGCTCTGATACAGAAAAAATCATTTAGGCAGCGCCAACTCATACTGTCTGTCAACATGCTTAGAAACCTATTTAATAATTAATAGTTAGCATCCTATTTGAGTTAGCAGAGTGAAGAATGGACCTTTGAGTAGCTTTGTATTTTGACCATTTGGCTTTGACTAGGACAGCCAATCTGCCTGTTTACCTGTCTTCTCCCAAAAAGTGGGCTTTGTTTGGTAGTTAAAGCATGAAACAAATTTAATAGGTCATTTGAAGATGAGTAAATAGGTCTCTGTTTAACTGGAACAGCACAAAGAACTGTTCAAAAGATAGGTAGATGCTCCGTGGTTTAGACTTAAATTACTTGTTTTATTGTTAAAAGATGGGTTGACATTTATTGTACTTAGGACAGCTCCCCTTCCCACATATTTGGTCTTAAGGATCTATTAGAAATAATGGAGGTGCCTAAGAAATGTTGACTGGGAAGTAGGAGCCAGAGATGTGTGAGAGGAAATGGGGGTGAGAACATAGAGGAAATTCCTGGTTATAAATTCTTTAGGATGGAATAGGGAGTGGTTTTTCTAATAGACCTCAGATTTTGACTCCAGTGACTTACCGCCAATACCTCTCTTCCTTCTAAAAACACCATGTGGTATAAAAAAAAAAAAGGGGGGGGGGTCATTTCAGCTACAGCCAGCCCTGCCTCTTCCCTCTGAGTTTCATACATTGAGGTGCCAGTTGTCCATTTCAAGGGGGTAACTAGAGGCTTCCGCCTGCAGTCAGACTATGTCTGAGAGATTTAGGATTATAGAAATTTGATCTAGAAGGGACCTTAGATGAGGACATTTGAAGCCTAGAAAGACTGACTTGCCTCCAGTCATACTGCTTAAATTCCTATATCTGCCGATTCGTAGCTCAGTGCCCTCTCCACAGGAAAATATTGCAGTTCTATTTTGTGAAGTTTAAATGATTTGATGCGAGAAGACAGTGTGTCGTAGGTACATCCAGAAGAAAGGTGGTTCTGATAGGTGACGAAACACCCTTGGTTTTGGGAGGGAGGGCAGGGTGGATTTGCTAAGAGCTCATATTCTTGAACATGGTTAGCTTAAATAGCAGTGGACTAGTTCTACTGAAGAACCTGGAAGGGGCCCGGCTGGCATGGCTTAGTGGTTGAGTGTTGACCTATGAACTAGGAGGTCACTGTTAATTTCTGGTCAGGGCACATGCCTGGATTGTGCGTTTCATCCCCAGTAAAGGGTGGGGGGTGCGCAGGAGGCAGTGGATAGATGATTCTCATCATTGATGTTCCTATTTCTCCCTCTCCCTTCTTCTCTGAAAGCAATAAAAATATGTTTTAATAAAACACCTGGAAGGGGGCATTATAAGGGATGAAAAACCAACATTTTATAAAGCCATCTTCCTGAAGCTTCCTAATAATGTTCATACTGTGTAGTAAGGCTTTTCTAACAAAATTCTGATGTCTTTTCAGACTTAAATTCATCCTGTTTATATATACAGTGGGACGGGCAGTATTATTCATAAATGTGCAGGAGTCATCACTAAGACATTTAAAAATTTCATTTCCTATAGCCCATTCAGATCTTGATGTTTTCCAAGGTGAATATCAACTAAAACTGTCTATTTACTTTGAACTTATCCCAACTCATTTGTCTCATATTGATAGTTACCAGTCAGCCTACTAAGTTTTTGGAGTCATCCAATTGGGACCAGAATATGTAAACTCTGCTGTTTGAACCACATAGACAGACATTGCTTTAACTTCACAGTCAAGGATATTTAGAACCATAACTGATTGGTGTGCCATTTTTCACATGAAATTCTTTGATCTACCCCAAAACTGAGTAGAGAATTTATATTTTCCTGTGGAGAGGGCACTGACCTATGTGAGTCAGCAGATATGGGAATTTATACAGCTAAATTTTCTTGGTTATAAACATAGTTTTCAGGAAATGCTTTAGCTTTCTATTTTACTTTAAATTTTGTTTTATTGTTAAAAAATTTTTTTAAATATTTTTTTGTGGAGAAGGCAACAGCAGATATGGGAATTTAAGTAATGTGAGACAAGTCAGTCTTTAAATATATCTTTTAATTTATGGAAAAATGGTCATATAACAATGTGTTTAATATTCTTGATGCAATTTAGATAAATTGGTGAGAAAACCAAATTTATGAATCTCTGCTCTTTAAACTTTGGTTGTAGAACAAACAGATAGCTATTGGGATCAAGGAATTATTAACCTGATCTTTGGCATTTGTAACAGCATTTTGCTTGCTTTATTTAAATATTTATGAACTTGAAATTGATTTCGTCAAAAGTGTTTAAGCCGGTTTTTTTCTAATTAACTTTTTGTTGTGATGATTCTGCAGAAATGAAAATTTCACTTAAATATGTGACTGAAAGAACTTGAGTAAAATACAGTATTTCCTTGTGTAATTGTGAAAACAGAGATTTTATATTTTTTTGACTAAAATATTTGTATTCATTTTTGGTTTTGTTTTAATAAATCTTTATTGTTCAGTTTATTACAGACGTTCCTCTTTTTTTTCCTCCATAGCTCCCCTCCACCTGATTCATCACCACCCACCTCATGTCCTCATCCATAGGTGTAATATTTTTGTCCAATCTCTTCTTGCACCCCTTATAACCCATCCCCACCAAGAATTGTCACTCTATTCCCTTTCTATGCCCCTGATTCAATTATATTCACCAGTTTATTCTGTTCATCAGATTCTTTATTCATTTGATTTTTAGATTCACTTGTTGATAGATATGTATTTATCACTTTGTTGTTCATAATTTTTATCTTTACCTTTTTCTTCTTCTTCCTCTTCTTAAAGAATACCTTTCAGCATTTCATATAATCCTGATTTGGTGGTAATGAACTTTAGCTTTTTATCTGTGAGGCTCTTTATCTGACCTTCATTTCTGAATGTTAGCTTTGCTGGGTAGAGAAATCTTGGTTGTAGGTTTTTGCTTTTCATTACTTTGAATATTTCCTGTCACTCCCTTCTGGCCTGCATAGTTTCTGTTGAGAAATCAACTGACAGTCGTATGGGTATGCCTTTGTAGGTAACTGTTTTTCTCTTGCTGCTTTCAAGATTCTCTCTTTGTCTTTTGCCCTTGGCATTTTAATTATGATGTGTCTTGGTGTGGTCCTCTTTGGATTCCTTTTGTTTGGGGTTCTGTGCACTTCCTGGACTTGTAAGTCTATTTCTTTCACCAGGTGGGAGAAGTTTTCAGTCATTATTTCTTAAAGTAGGTTTTCAGTATCTTGCTTTCTCTCTTCTTTTGGCACTCTCATAATTCTGATATTGGTATGCTTGAAGTTGTCCTAAAGGCTCCTACACTATCTTCACATTTTTGGACTCTTTTTTTTCTTTTTGTATTTTTGGTTGGATGTTTTTTGCTTCCTCGTATTTCAAATCTTTGGTTTGATTCTTGGTGTCCTCTAGTCTGCTGTTGGATTTCTGTATATTACTTTTTATTTCAGACAGTGTATGCTTAATTTCTGGCTGTGTCCTTTTCCATTTTTTTGGTATTTTTCATTAAGATCCTTGAAGGTCTCACTAAGTTTCTCCGCGGTTTGTAAAAGATTCTTGAGTAACCTTATAAATGTGGTTTTGAACTCTATGCCCAATAGTTTGCTTTCCTCCATTTCTTTCATTCATGACATGTTTCTTTGTCTCTGCATTTTGGCTGCTTCCCAGTGTTGATGGAGTGGCTTTGTGTGCTAGTTGTCCTTGATGGCCCAGTAGCTCTGCCTCCCCAATCACCTGAAATGGACATTCTTGTTGCACTCCTTTGTGGGCTGGGTACATAGTCTTGTTGTAGTTAAGCCTTGCTTGCTATTGGTCCACTGGGAGGATTTGACCTCCAGGCCAATTGACTGTGCGGATTAGCTGTGTCTATAATGGAAAAACTGCTGTGCTGGAGACACCCCTATGGGGCAGGACTTGCTTCAGTGGGGCTCTGGTGCTCACTGAGTCTTCCTCTTGAGTGTGTCACTTATGTATATAAGGAGTTGAAATCTGGTGTCATTTCGCACTGACCACTAGGTACACTGGTTCCTGGATCTCCAAGGAGGTGCAAGTCAGCTACTGTCTGAGGCCACCCAGCAGGAGCTACAGGGAGATCTGAAGATTTCTCCTCTTTTCTAGGAGTTTGGAAGTTTTGGAGTTGTCTGACCCAGTTGCAATTTGTTAGGTTAAGCTGTAAGAGGGCAGACCATTTATATGCAAAAGCCACTGCGCACAGCTTGGTGGGTTTGTAAATTGGGTGGGACAAGGTCTCAGGGGATCCCTAAGGCATGGCAAACAGCAATGGCTGCCAGTCAGCCCTCTCTGCGTCTCCATATTTCTGCGTTCTGTTCCGTGTCCCACATCCCATGCCCCAGCTCAGTAAACAATGATTCCTGTGTGCACTTCTACGAGATAGCCACCCTTACTTTCTGATCCGATGGCAGACAGTCCAGTTTCTCCCTGTATAAGTCTCTGTCCCCAGAATCTCACCACAAACTGGAGTTCAGAGAGTCGGGAACTTTTAACTCCCTCCCAATTGAAAAAAACAGCACACACCAGCCCCATTCACAAGCATTTCCATACCTCTGCCTTTCTGAGCCTCTGCATATCCTACCAGGTCTCAATGCACTTTTTTCTTTTTTTCTAGTTGTAGAACTTCCACTCCACCAGCTTTCCCGTGGTTCTGGGGGATAGTCGTTTTGTCTTTTAGTTGTAGTTTTGGTGCGGTTGTGAGAGGCAGCACGTACAGGTGTATACCTTATGCCATCATCTTGGTTTCCACTTGTCTTCATTTTTGACATTACCTCCTTATTCTTACTTTGGCCTTTGTAAACCTTTGCTATATTGAAGGTGAATATCTTTATTCCATAAAGTTGGAAATTAACTCGCACTGTTACCACTTCTCAAATATTTGACAGTCACATTTCTAAGACTTGTTTTCTTATGTTTATAGGAACATATCAAACCCTTATAAGCCATCTTCTGGTTTCTTAAATTACTAAATACCAGTCCTCGTCACATCTTTGATTTGATTTCCTGAAGCCACATTCAGAGCCTTTGCTGCAATAATTCTTCTGCCTAAAGCAGATTATTTACTGGTGGTCCTCACACTCCTCTCAGGTACATTTCCTACAAACTTTCCTTTCATCTGTCATCCCACTGGACTCTTAAGTAGAAACCAGAGACAGCTAAGTTCATAACTTACTAGAAAAATTACTTCTTGACAAAGCATCTTATTACTGTAGTGTTGAGTGTGGAAAGCCTCCTCTTATACCACACACATGAAAATATCTGTCAGTTAAACAAAACTCTGTATCATTTAGGATACTATTAGGCAAAGCATATCCCTGAGGGATGTTCCTCATGATACTTTAACGGATATGCTTCCCCTTTGATTAGTAGGATGAAGCTTAAGCAAAGATACATGATATGGGCTAGAGTCAAAGGTTTATCCTTTTATGAATTTTAAAAGTAACAGTATTCCTATACTGATCTGGAGTAGGGCATTTAAACAAATTGGGAGTAGAGGGTAGAACATTTATAACATCTCACATTTTAGGCAGTGAAACATCTGTTAGGATGAAGTAGACAGAATGGGTTTTTCAACAATCTTTTCTTCAGTTGATTCGGATTTATATTTGCTGAACTTTTTAGATTCAAAAACATAACTCCTTATCTAGTTTCTACTTGGAATTGGTCCAATTGTTGACTTTACCAGGATTCATGAGACTTGGGAAAGTTGTCTCAAAAACTTTATGTAAGAGAAAAATGGTGAGTTTAACAATAATACCCAAATCAGTTGTAGAAAACATTATGTAGTTATCAGTATTGGCTTTACGTAGAATCTTTTTTCAGATTCACAATCATTCAACATATTGTGGAAATGAATTTGTGGTATCAAAACTAGAGTTCCATGGAATTTTTGTCAAGTCTCTCAGTTAAGTTGAAAGAAATTCATGCTCCCCGGTCCTGCTTTGTCCTTGGACCAGATCATAAACATGGGATACTCCTGAGATGGAGTCCTGTTTAAGACCATGTGCTTGAACAACTTGGTAGAGTCCTCTGTTTGTCATGAATTTCATATTTAAGAATTTCCAAGTTCTATATGCTATGGGCGAGTGATCCCTAACCTTTTGTGAGGTCATTAACTTTATCCTATCTAATAAAAGAGTGTTATGCAAATAGGCCATGCCTTTGCTACACTCACAAGCCACGCCCACCAGCTAATCAGAGTGAGTGTGCAAATGGACCCAACCTAGATGGTGGTTAATTTGCATATCCTGGTGCAGAGCGAAGAATGAAGACAGCATAGAAGGAAGCCAAGTGCTGCAGAAGAGAGGGAATCTTCGAGAAGCAAGCAAGTGGGGCAGCAGAGAAGGGAGGGAAGCTGGTGGGGCAGCGGAGACTGCAGCAGGAAGCCCTACTGCAGGAATCTTCCTGCAATGGGCCTCTAGTTTTAAATACATATAAAACACTGAGGACTGTCTACCCAGAAAGCACACATTCATACACATTGTTTCCTAATTTTAAGAGTCCATGACTTCTGAAACCCTCTTTATACTTTCTTGAACGTAAAAAAAGTGAGAAAAATCTTCTTCCTCCCCTGTCCCACCGCTATCCCTGTATTCCCTGCCACCCACCCACTAGTTGCCTCCGATATAAACCCAGAAGTAGAATCATCCTTGACTGCTCCTTGCCCTTCATTGCCACATTCAAGTCAGATTCTACCTCCTGAGTACCTCATTAGTCCACCTGTTTCCCTGCGGACCTGCTGCCACTAACATAGGCCAAGCCACCTTCATGTCTGGCATGTAGTAGAATTTCATCAGTCTTATTGAGTGAATGAAAAAGTAAATAGGACAAAGAATAACCTTTAAATAAGATCCATTGAAACCTTGATCTCTTTTCCACATTGCTATGTTCTGAATATAAAACAGAAGGCTCTGTTGGGAAGAGTCTAATCACATGAGCAAACAACATCCCATTTAAACTTGGCATTTAGAATTAAAGAGTGTGCCCTCCAGATAAGAACTAAGTAGGAAGACTAGAAATATTTTATTTGGGTTATTCTTCTGCACAAACCATATTTGATTATTTTTCTAGTTTGGTTTTAAAAGAAAGTACAGTATAAAAGAAAAAAAGCAGTTTAACATTTGCAGGTTCTCCATAATCAGCCTCTCACTCTTCTTTTTGCAAAGTTTGATTTACCAAATTGGCATCTTTTAGTTTATTTATCATCTTTTATTTTTTAAAATTTGTTTCATTCTAAAAGTCAAATGAAATAGCTTTTCTTTGGAGATTAGGTTTTTCTCACTCCTTACTGCTAGGTGGCGCTCTAGGACAGGAATTCTGGTGCTAAGCCCTGTGCTAAAATAAAATTCCTTTCCTTGAAATATTTAATTCCATGGCCTGTCGTTTCAGAGTTGGAAATAGAACTTAGAATTCACTTCATCTAACCTCTCTTTACTTGTAAAAACAAGTTGTGACATTAGTGAATCCTTTGGGAAGTAAGGGTCTTAGAATAATTTAAAGTTTCTCCTAATTTAACCCTGTTGAAAGCTGCCACCGAGCTTTCTGTATTTACAGAACTTAGACTTTAACACTGTCTGTCTGTCTGTCATTATTACAGAAGGTGGTGGGGAAACACCCACCAGCTCCTCATCTTATTTGGAAGCTACAGCAACTAATTCTATCTTGCTCCACTGAAGAAGTTCAATGGGGAAAAGTCACCTTTCCATTTTTCTTTTGGACTTTCCAAGTAGATTGTTTTTACTCCTTTATACATTTCTGTGGTAGAGAAATACAAAATTCTTACAATTTAAACACATTTTGAGTCCTCAGAAGGATTTTTTTTATCTCTGGGTGTTAAATTATGGATAGTTGTATATTTTCTGAAGGAAAGTTCTCAGCCTCCTCAGATTCTCAAAAATGATTAGGAATGCCTGCAGAAATTCTGCACCCTGAGTCAATAAACCTGTATGCTTTCTGGATTCCCTAGGAAGATGGAAAACAACTACTAACCTTTGTGACTCACTTTCAAGTGAAGACAAGCAACTTCGGTGGTTCAGAGCGTGGGCTTAGCTCACAACAAGGTGTTGAGTCAGTTACGATAACCATCACTTGTGCACAGGTTTACGTATCACAAGGCAGCAGAGACACTGCCATCAACAGTGAATGAGTTTAGATCACATTAACAAGTATAGCATCTAAGATGAGTAGTTATAAAATTCAGTACCCTGTTCACTTCTGGGTAGCAGTGCATTTACAAAAGAGGTAGACTAGCATTTGTGAGAGAATTAGTTGGATATTAACAGCTTTATTGAGTTCAAATAATGTGCTGCAAATGATTTGTTCCAAGTGCTTTATGTAGATTATCTCAATCTTTCAACAATACCATGGGTGGGTATTATTATCACTCCCATATTACAGATAAGGAAATTGAAGCACAGAAAGGTTTAAGTACCAGGTATCTTGCCCACACTATGACAAATTCATATTGTGTCATAATATTGTTGACAGCACATGCCATACCCTTTACATACTTTATTTAACTCTCAGTGTCCCAATTGCTATTCCTTTTTTTTACAAGAGGAAAAACTTAAAGCTGAGAAAATTAAGTAATTTACCCAAAGTCACATCTGGTAAGTGGCAGGAACTAAATATGTCTGATTCCTCTAAAGGGTTGCCTATGTTGTCTCCTATTATGCTTCTCTTCCCTCTTTAACCCATTCCAAGTTCACCAGCTTCACTCTACCATAAATGCTCCTATTGAGGTCTCCAGTGACCTCCTGTTGCTGAATCCAAGAGTAAGCCCTCAGTCCTCATCTCATCTGACCTATCAGTAGCCTGACATGTCTCCCCTTCAGGGACATCACATTCTCCAGCGGTCCCTCCTACTTGTTGGTCAGTCCTTCGTATGTCCTTTTCCGGCTCCTCCTCTCAGTGCAGGAGGGCAGCAAATCTCATTTATCTCGTGGCTTTAATTGCTGTATGCTGAGGATTCATTTGTATCACCAGCATGGACTTCTTTCCTGAACTCCGTAGTAAAATGCTTATTTCACCTCTTCATTCCAATTTCAAACTTAGCAGTTTCAATATGGAGCTCAATATCCTCGTCCCATCTGCATCAGATCACACCACCTACAGTCTTCACTAACCCAGTTGATTGCAACTCCCTCCATCTAACTACACAGCCAGAATGCTCAGAGTTATCACTGACTCTTCCCTTTCTCTCCAACTCCACACCCAATCAGACAGGATATCCTGTTGGCTGTACCTTCAAAATGTATTTGGGGCCCTAGCCGGTTTGGCTCAGTGGATAGAGCGTCAGCCTGCGGACTGAAGGGTCCCAGGTTTGGTTCCAGCCAAGGGCACATGCCTGGGTTGTAGGCTTGATCCCCTGGAGGAGCGTGCAGGAGGCAGCCAATCAATGATTCTCTTTCATCATTGATATTTCTATCCCTCTCCCTTCCTCTCTGAAATCAATAAAAATATATTTTTTTTAAAAATGTATCTGGAATCTGGCCCCTTCTTTTCATCTACACTCCTGCCACCTGGTTTGAATCAACACCATCATCTGATGCCCCTGCTTCTTACATTGCTCTTTCACTCTTTTCCACAAGCCACACCAGGAATCCCTCCTCTGCTCATACCCTTTAAGGACTCCGGGCTTTACTCAGAGCTCCTACAATGGTCTTCGCGTGGTGTTGCTAGATAAATGCAAGATGACCAGTTAAATTTGGATTTCAGAGAAACAGCAAATAGTTTTTTAGTATCTCTCATGTAATATTTGGGACATAGTTATACCTTTAAAATATTCATTATCTGAAATTCACATTTAACTGGGAATTCATATTTGCTAAATCTGCCAACCTTACCATCAGGCCCTACAGGATATGTGCCCCCCATTATCTATCTGACCTCACCTCCCACAATCTCCTCCTTACTCTCTTTACTGCCCACACCAGCCTTGCTTTCCTTGAGACCAAACAGATAACTCCCACCTCTGGGCTTTGCTGTGGCTGTTCTCCCTCCAGTATCTGCATCTTCTCAGAGATGACATTTTGGATATCACTACTCATCCTGATCCCTCTTAACTCTCCTCTACTTTTTCCCATAGCACCTACTTTTAAGATATAGCATAACTGTTTACTGCCTGTCTCCAACAACCACATTATAAATTCCACAAGGCATGGGTTTTGTCCATTTTGTTCATTATTGTATCCTAACAGACTAAAACAATAACACATGGGTACACAAGCAGTTGTTGAATGAATGAGTGATTTCAAAAGCCTGTGCTCCTTTCCACTGCATTATAGCCCCTCAATTTCAACTTGTCTTATGACAAATATTTGAAGAACCTTGGAGAGTCTAATCCGGAGAGGAGATAGTGGCCATCGTGGGGAGTGCACTTACCTCCCAGTTGTTATGGTCCTTCTGCTGGAACATTCTGGGTCAAGGCACGGGATTGACAACACTCTGCCCAGGCAATTACCATGTCCCCAGACTCACAGCATTACCTCCTGACATAAAACTTGTTTATTTTCTGTATGCCAGGCCCTATGCAAAATTCCGAGGATATGAGGATAAACAAGATCATTCCTACCTAGAAAGACCTTACAGTGCAGTTGAAGTCCCTGCCTGTCTGATACAGTGAAAGGGAGTTAATTGGACCCCTCTAGTCACATTTGCCCCTTTCCAAAAGCACTACAGCTTGCAGTTTCCTTTGTATCTTGTCATCTCCCAGCTTCCAAGTCCCCTTTGTATCTTGTATCTCCCCTAGGCTTTTTTCTCCTCGGTAAACCCCCAGAGAAAAACAAAGTGAATATTAAGCAGGGGCAGCGAGAAGAACATCTGCTCTAACCTCCCTGTGACCCCAGTCCAGTAGCTCGGCAGAGATAAATTAAAGCGAGTGCAGGAAGCCTGTTGGCGTCAGTCTCGAATGACGCCAACAGGAAGGTGGAACGGGAGAGGGAGAGGGAGAACGTGTGAGTGTACACATGGGCACAGAGAAGCAGATTTGCTGCTGAAAATCATTTTCCTCCACAACATCTTAGGAGGGGGAGTAAAAATATGTTCTGCCTGAAATGATAGTGTTTACTCAATACCCTTGTATAAATGTTCAACCCACCTTATTTCCGCACTCCTATGTCCCGGAATTATTGACTTGAGACATTACACCTTCATAGGCAATTGCTAAGTAAAAAAAATCTAGGGCAGTTTACAGGCGTGTAGTAGCAACATGGCTAAAATGCAGAAACTGAAAGATGGAGAGAGAAGTATCTTTGGAGGCAAATGGCTTTCTTTCTCTTCTTCCTTCCCCCTGTCACTCTAGATTCACCTTGACATGTACTAGTCGCTAAATGAGAGAGCTGTCATCTTCTAATTCAATGAACATTTACTTTGGGCCTATTTGACGCAGGCTGTGTAGCTTCCTGTTTCCATGGTAAAAAAGAGCTCATCCTTTGCTAAAAGAAGACGCCTGTTGCAGCTGACCATGCATCGCGGGGATAAAGAGTAGCCCTGAGGATAAACTAGATGCCAGTCATGCCAGTAGCAAAAAAATTGTTCTTTCTTGTAAAAATGACCAGATGTCTCAGGACACCTTTGGTGACAACCTGGATTCTACAGGGAAGTCCTATCGCTGGAAGATCTCATAGAGCAGGATTGTCCCAGCAAAACTGGGAGGGAGCCACATGCACCCTCAGCATTCTCTGATTTTCATTTTCAGCTCTTTTCCTCTGACCTTTGTTCACTGTACGCCATGACAAAGTTCCCCTGTCCTGTATCCGTAGTTTAAGTTTTTTTGTTTGTATGTTTGTTACTTTTTTATTTTATAGTATCCCATGAGTAGATTCATATGGTTTTTGTCCTTTTCCATTTGACTTATTCTACTTAGTATAATAAATACCCTTAAGATCTATTCATGTTGTCACAAATGACAATTTTACATCTTTTTTTTTTATGGCTGAGTAGCATTCCATTGTATTATGTACCTATCTTCTTTATTCATTGATCTGTTGATAAACATTTAGGTTGTTTCTATATTTTGACTATAGTAAATAATGCTGCAAAGAACATAGGGGTACACGAGAGCTTTTCAATTTAGTGTTAACATATTCTCTGAATTAATAACCACAGAGGAATTACTAGATAATATAGTAGCTCTAAGTCTTTGGAGGAATCTCCATACTGTTTTTCATAGTGATTGTTCCAATTTACAATCCCACCAACAGTATATGATGGTTCCCTTTTCTCCACATCCTCTCTAACACTTTTTATTTTTTATTTTTTTATATTAGCCATTCTAACAGGTGTGAGGTGATAGCTTATTATGGTATTGATTTCATTTCCCTAATAATTAGTAATATTGAACATCCTTTCATGTGCCTATTTGCCATCTATATACCTTCAATGGAAAAATTTCTGTTCTGATCCTCATGACAATTTTTTAATTGTGTTGTTTGTTTTCTGTTGTTGAGTTGTGTAAGTTCTTTATATATTTTGGTTATTAAACTTCTTATTGGAAATATCTTATGCAAATATATTTTCCCATTTAGTTGGTTGCCTTTTTGTTTTGTTGTTGGTTTCCTTTGCTGTATAAAACTTTTAGTTTGATGTAGTCCCGTTTATTGACTTTTGTTTAACTTGCCTTTGGAGTCAATTCACAAAAACACCACTAAGACCAATGTCGAAAGATACACTTTAACTTGAGAAATATTTGTAGAAATATGGCCAAAAACTTCCCAAATTTGATACAAAATAAAAACCAAATGGACTCCAATCAAATAAGCTCAAACACATCCATACCTAGACACATCATAATCAAGCTATCCAAAGATAAATAATATTGAAACAAGAGAGAATTCTCAAACAGCTTGTTTCTTAGTGGGACCCGAAGGCAATGATATGACCTATTCAAAATGCTGAAAGAAAAAGACTGTAAATAAAAATTATATAGCCAGTAAAAATATTCTTTGAAAGTGAGTGAGAAATTATGGCATTCCAAAATAAATTAAAAACTGCATTTGTTATTAGCAGACTTGCTCTGTAAAAAATAATATAATGAGCCCTTTCATGCTGAAATAACATTAGACAGTAACTCAAATCCACATGAAGGAAGAGCACCAGTAATGGTAACTACATAGATAAATATATAAGATGGTAAAATATATATTTTGTTTTATCTGTTTTTCTTCTTCTTTAAAATACAAATGTATAAGGTAATAATTATAAATTTGTATTGATGGATATGTAATGTATAAAAATGTAATTTGTATGAAAACAGTTACATGAAGAAGGGGGGAAATGGCACCATATAGGAGAAACAGAACCAGTAGGATGTTCGTTCGTTCATTCATTCATTCATTCATTCTGAGTTGGTTTATGTGATCATGGAGTCTGACAGATCCCAAGATTTGCAGGGTTAGTCAACAAGCTGAAGACCCAGGAGAACCAATGGTGTAGTTCATGTCCGAAGGCCAGCAGGCCCAAGACCCAGGAAGAGCCAGCGTTTCAGCTCAAGCCTGAAGGTAAGAAAATGCCAATGTTCCAGTTTAAAGATAGTCAGGCAAGAGAATTCTCTGTTTACTCAAGAGAGAATCACTCCTTTTGTTCAATTCAGGCCTTCTACTGATTCAATGAGGTCCACTTACACGTGGGAGGGTAATCTGCGTTACTCAGTCCATGAAATTTAAATGCCAATCTCATAAAAAAAATAAAATAAAATAAAAAAACCTTAAAGAGATACCCACCCAGAATAATGTTTGACCAAATACCAAAAAAACATGACCCAGTCAATTTTTTACATAAAACTAAACATCACTCTATTGAAATTGAATTGAAAGTTGTTATTAATCAACTATAATTTAGGATAGTGGTCGCGAATCGGTGGTCCATGGATCACTGGTGGTCTGTGAGGTCTGAAAGGTTGGTGACCGCTGATTTAGGATGTTAATTGTAATCCCTATAGCAACCACTAAAACATTAACTAAAAATATATACAGAAACCGCATGATTATCTCAATAGATACAGAAAAGCATTTGCCATAATCCAACACTCTTTTATTATTAAAACATTCCACAAACTAGGAATAGAAGAGAACTTCCACAACTGATTAAGGGCCTTGAAGAAAACCCACTGGTAATATCGTACCTAGTGGTGAAAGATTGAAAGCTTTCCCCAAAAGATCAGGAACAAGACAATCTGTGTACTTGTGTGACTTCTATTCAACATTATACTGGAGGCTAAAGTTTAGACAATCAGATAACTAAAACAAAAGGCATTCATATTGGAAAAGAGGAAGAAAATCTATCTCAATTTGTATATAACATGATCTCATATAAATGAAAACCCTAATAAACACACACAAAACCTATTAGAGCTAAGAAACAAATTCAGCAAGGTTTCAGATATAAGATCCATATACAAAAATCAGTTGTTTTCCTTTACACTAGCAATGAACAATCTGAAAATGAAATTAAGAAAAACAATTCAATTTACAATAGCATTAAAATGAATAAATTTAGGAATAAATTTAACCAAAGTCCAAGACCTGTATACTAAAACTACAAAAATGTTACTGAAAGAAAACCTAAATGAAAAGACAGTCCAAGTTCACATATTGGAAAACTTAATATAGTTAAGAAGTCAATATTTCTAAACTGATCAATACAACCCTTATCAAAATCCCAGCTGGTTTTCTGTAGAAATTGATAAGCTGGTCCTAAAATTCAAATATATTAATTCAGGAGACTCAGAATAGCCAAAACAACCTTGGATGGGGGATAAAAGAGAACCAAGTTAAAGGGTTTACACTTTCAGATTTAAAAACTTACTATAAAGCTACAGTAATCAAAACTGTGGGTACTTGCATAAGTATAGACATGTAAATCAATGGGACAGAATTGATAGGTAATAAACCCATACATTTGTGGTCAATTGACTTTTGACAAGGGTGCCAAGGATTGCATCCTTGGGAAAAGGATTGTCTTTTCAACAAATGGTGCTGGGACAAATGGATAGCCCCATAAAAAAGAATTAAGTTGGACCCCACCTTGCATCATATACAAAATTAACAGAAAATGGATCAAAGACCTAATTTAAGAACTGCAACTGTAAAACTTTTAAAGGAAAATATAGGCATAAATCTTCGTGATCTTGGATTTAGCAATGATTTTCGTCCTACCCCCCGTGTTTCATGAAGAGTATTTATAGAGTATATTAGTCACTGATCCTTCTTTTCCAAATTTCAGTGCAGGAATGTTGGAGGTACTCAAGTGACATTTGTTTTCCCTTATGGCAATTATATCTGAACCCCTAGATCTTTAGGAATGAACAGCTTTCCCTAATGGGATTTGGAATAATAGCTTCTGTAGTAATACTTGCAATGCCTTTGGATTAAAAAGAATCAGCATAAGGATTAATTTGTTTACAAGTAAATGTGAATTCTAGTGAAAACTAGAATAGCTTCTGTAGTAATACTTGCAATGCCTTTGGAGTAAAAAGAATTGGCATAAGGATTAATTTGTTTACAAGTAAATGTGAATTCTAGTGAAAACTAGAAATCTCTATCACTGAATGACACTGTGTAGGTAAGCCTGTTGCTCACAACCTTATTCTTGGCAAGTATTAGAACACAATCTCTTGAGGATTATTCCAAACAAATTGGGTCCCAAAAAAAGAAGAATGACTCATGGCAAGAACCCTGCAGAGTGCCTTCGTCTGTTTTTATCATTTATGACCCCCACACCTTGGTGGTGATTCCTACAATGTGGTCCAGACCCACAGAGGCCATGCCTGGCATTTTGGCAGTGAGAGGGGCATACACCATCTTGAATCTATCTTGGGCTCACGAATCACCTTTCTTCCCTGCAATGTTATCGTCTGCTTAATTATAGATGAGAAGTTTGCATCTGTGGCCAGAAACCTGGGCCAGGTTTAATAAAACCTGAATTGGCTCCCAGTTTGATGAAAAATGGCAATCTTCTCCAACTATAATGGGCCAGGTTTAATAAAACCTGAATTGACTCACAGTTTCCAAGGACAGTCAACATCTAAGGAATCCCACTGCAAATGTTCCCAGGATTATAGAGTTGATGAAAAATGTCAATCTTCTCCAACTATAATATTTTCTTAGATTCATGAATGGATACCAATAATACCTAACAAAAATAACTGCTAATATAGTAGGGTTTGAGTGAGATGACAAAAAAAAAACAAAATTAACTATCAAGATGACATACAAAAATCATTTCCCATCTGTGTTCTTTCCTCTTCCTCTAAAACAATATGTAGGGCAGTCTGGAATGGCTCTGTAAAAGTTAGGGGAGAGGGATGAAGGATTTCTCAAGATTTCTTAACTATCCATAGTGTAAAATCCAATGTTGGGAAAAGGTTGTGCAATTGTTATTTTTTATAGCTACTAACATACATATTGTATAAAACTTAGAAGATTCAGCCGAGACCGGTTTGGCTCAGTGGGTAGAGTGTCGGCTTGCAGATTGAAAGGTCCCAGGTTCGATTCCGGTTGGGGGCATGTACCTTGCTTGCGGGCACGTCTCCACTGTGGGGCATGCAGGAGGTGGCTGATCGATGTGTCTCTCTCTCATCGATGTTTCTGACTTTCTCTCTCTCTCCCTTCCTCTCTGTAAAAAATCAATAAAATATATATTAAAAATAAACTTAGAAGATTCAAAAGTATCTATAGAAAAAGATCTCCTTCCCATCCATTCCCTTAATCCTCCAGTGTTTGTCCCAGGGATAGTGATGCCAAAGTACTATTCTAGGTCCGATGGATAGAGCAGCGAACAAAACAGAGCCCCTATCCTCAGTCTAGAGAGACACAAAAGAGCTTTAGTTACTGATAAATCCTATGAGAAAAATAAAGTAGCCTGAGAAGGACCAGCCTTTGAGATTCTCGAGAATATCATGGTCAGCTCCGGTCAATGTTGCCAAAGGTGAGGTTAAGTAGGGAGTAAGATGTAGTGGCATGTCTATAAGGCAGTGGTTCTCAACCTTCCTAATGCTGGGACACTTTAATATAGTTCCTCATGTTGTGGTGACTCCCCCAAGCATAAAATTATTTTCGTTGCTACTTCATAACTGTAATTTTGCTACTGTTGTGAATCGTAATGTAAATATCTGTGTTTTCTGATGGTCTTAGGCGACCCCTATGATGGGGTCTATGGATCCCCAGAGGGGTCGTGACCCACAGCTTGAGAACCACTACTGTAAGTTTTCCCAACATGAAGATGGTTGGTGACCTTGGCAGTGAAGGATAGGGAAAGGAGCTAGATTAAATGGGCAAAAGAATGACTAGAAAGTGAGACAGTGTTAGCCTGTCACAGTGGAGACCGTGGCAGACACTCACTCTAGAGATCTGCTGTGAGTGGGCAGAGAGAGGGGGCAGTGGCTGTACTGTTGTGCAGGCTAAATGAAGTAGTGCATATAAAGTGCTGAGCCCAGTGCCTGGCACAGAGTGGCACATAGTTGTTCTTAGTATTATATTTCCTATCCCTAGTCCTTTCTATGTCTAGTCCAAGTTCATTTTTTTCCTTAAAATGCTTTCCATTTATGATTGTTTTATTTGCGTCCTGGGAATGTACAGTGACTCAGAGTTACCTGGAATTATGAATCATGGTGTATCTCTGGCCACTGTTGGCCAAAAGCTACTCTTTGGGAAATTTTAATGGAAGGGCTTTGTGTTTTAAGTGGCCTGTCAGAGTGCATTTTGGTGCTGATAGGATGCACTTAATGACAGCTCGTTTCAGCTTGAAATCATGCTTTGGAAGATGCTGCGAAGTACAAATCTCAGACAGTAAGTGATCTTTCTCCTCTCTCTCTGCTGCTCTGGCAGACCTTCAGCTTGGTCATAGGGCAGATGTGAGAGCACCCAGGGAGTTTGTTGACTCTAGACAGGTTTTCTGGCATTTCCGTATTTTCCAGACAAATCCCGAGGGGTGGTGTTGGCATGTTTGTGGTTTATTTGGTCTTTTGTTTGCTAAATGTCTGCCAAATAGACACCTTTCCTAGTTGTCATCACTTAAATGGCCAAAGATTTCTTATCCACGAGGATAAGAAGACAAAGCAACTTGCAGAAGCAACTTGCAGAAGGGAAAGTGGGCTGATGATCTTCCTCAAGTCACTGCAGTGCTGTTCTGCAAGGCACGAACTCACTTCCCAGGCAGCAGATCCAGATGTTTCCAAACCTTGGCATCTGTGCACCAAGTCCTGTTGAAGAATCAGTTAGTGAATCCCAGCGTTCTCAGTAAATGCACCTGTTTGTACCCAGCTAGCTATTGTTCTGGGAAGAGAACATTCCTTCTCATCTTCATGGCTGACAGTCAGAATAGACCCTCTGTTCTTCTCCTGCCAGCTGAAAGGCAGCAAGCACCCTGAAGTTTCTTCCCTTGGAGTTGTTGCTTCTTAAAAGTCCTCCCATGTTGTCTCTTTGGCAGTCTCCTTTTCCCAAAGCAATGAACAGTGTATGTTCATTATATCATCCCATGTACTTGTGACTTCATCACCCATCGCCATGCACTGACGTATAGTTGTTTTGTGTGCTTCTTGTTTTTCCAACTGTGACTGTGAGCCCCTTTAAACTTCTTTGAATTCCTTTCAGTTGAATATAGAGTATAGACAGACATTCTGTAAATATTTTTGAATTAGTTTTAATGTATTGCTTTACCCTCAAGGATCTTAGAATTTCACTGGGGAGGCGAGGGATAACCAGATGAAACGGTGCAATAACAGGGCAAGGCAACAATTTCATGCCAAAGTGGAAAGGTAGAGCCGGGAGGTCCTGTGCTGAGGATGTCAGGGGAGGAAAAGTCACGGGGCTGGGCCAGTCTGAGAAAGCTTATACTCGCCTATAACAGTCCTCACTGTGTCCCGAGAGAAGTCAGTAGTTGCCTTCAGAGTTGGCCTGGTTTGGCAAATGAATCTCGCTAGCATAGTATTACTGCAACTGTCCTCTTGTCCTTTGCACGGTGATCTCTGCTTCCCAAAAGGAATTTGTTCTGCAGACCATCCCAGCTCCTGGCCCTTGAAAACTTCACAGCAAACTTTCCTTCTACCCTCTTTTTCCACTCACTGTCCAAAGCTCTTTCATCACTATTATTTTTTTAAACCTCTGTTTCTATGAAAGGATTTATCTTATGGTTCAGCTCTGTCTCTAAAAGAAAGCGCCAATAGCAGGAGAATGGGCATAGAAAGGGTGCATATGCTCTCCTGCGCTGCTTTCTGGGTGTTGCATTTGGGCTTTTAATCCTGCTGCTGTCAAGCTCTATTAGCAGATTTGAGCATCAGCCTCCTACCTCTGGGGCCTGGCCTCCCATCAGCCCTGGCAGAAATGAGGATGGTGTTTGAAATTGGAAGAAAGATAGGTTGGGTGTTTCAAAGAACACATGCTATGGCTTCCAATAGTGGCAGATTAAGTAATTCAGACCCAGCTTCCTGAAGTATAAGCTGAAGATAAATAAAAGGTTGGTTAAAAGTTTATTTTCTAAATTAGGATATGTGTTAAATCTGAAAAACACCAAAGAGCTAACAAGTTGATGAAGAATTAAAGGCTTTAAGCACCAAGATAAGATAGAAGTACAAAGAAATGAGCTGTACAGTTGGGGCTACTGGGGGCTTTTGGGGATTCTGGTTAGAGGTCTAAAGTCGGAATCCATGGTTCACCCAAGGTATGGCTGCTGCCTCATCCCCTGCTCTGGGTTGGGATCATATACTTTAGGGTAAGGTTATGGGAAGGGGATCAGTACTTATACTTGGTTGTGGGGTGGATTTAGTGACTTACTCCTAATGATCAGTAAATGGCAAAATGGTGAATGCTCTTTCTCTACATGGTCTTTCATCCTGGGTTTCTTTACACCATGGTAGTCTCAGGGCTCTAAGATGACAAGGGAAGATGTTACAAGGCTTCTTTCTTAAGCCTTGGACTTGGGAATTCATACAATGTTACTTGCACCATATTCCACTGTATTCTGTTAGTAAGTCCCAAGGACAGCCAGAGTCTAGGAGGTGAAGAAAGAGATCCCACCTCTTGAGGAGAGAAGTACAAAGTCATACTGCAAAATGCCATGGCTACTGGAATGAGCGAAGTTTCCTTCTGTATAAAGAGCATCTACAAAGACCTGCAAATGTTATGCTTAATAGTGAAACTCTAAAAGTTGTGCTTGCATTATAGCTCAAAAATAAAACAAAAAATGATAGAATTGAAGGGAGAACAAGACAGTTGAACGAACAAAAGTTGGAAACTTCCAAAATCCCACTTCCAATCATAGATAGAAAACCAGATAGAAGATCAATAATGATACAGAAGACTTGAACAACACTATAAAACAACTAGATATACATTTATAGTACACTCCATATGAAATATTCTCTTGGATAGACCATATGTTAGGCCATAAATAAGCCTCAATAAATTCTAAAGGTCTGATATCATAGGAAGCATGTTCTCTTATCAGAATGGAATAAAATTAGATAATACTAACAGAAATACATTTGGGAATTTCAGAAATATGAATAAATTAATACACTCCCATATAACCAATAGGTAAAGGAAGAAATCACATGGGAAATTAGAAAATTTGAGATGAATGAAAATAAAAACAACACACCAAAACTTATGCAGCAAAAGCAGTGCTAAGAGAAAAATTGAAACCTATAAACAGTAAAATTAAAAAATAAGAAAGCTCTCAAATTCATTACTAAACTTCCACAATAGAAAACTAGAAAAAATAAACCCAAAGCAAGAAGGAAGGAAATAATAAAAAGATTAAGGTGGAAATAAATATAATAGAAAATAAATGTAAAAACAATGAAACCAAAACTAGTTATTGGAAAAAATCTACAATATTGACAAATCTTTAGCTAGCCTGACCAAAAACAAAACAAAACAAAAACCTCAAATTACTAAGCTTAAGAATGAAAAGGAGGTAATCTACCAACTGTACAGAAATAAAATGGGTGATCATGGAATGCTATAAACAATTGTACACAAACAAATTAGAAAACCTAAATAAAATGGACAAATTCCTACAAAGATACAAACTACTGACACTGACTCAAGAAGAAATAGAAAAATCTGAATATACCTATAGCAAGTAGATATTGGTTGATAATTTTAAAACTACTCACAAAAACCCAGTCCCAGATAGCTGACAGATTACAACGTTTAAAGGTGAATTAAGACCAATCCCTCACAAACTCTTCCATTAATGGAAGAGGAGGGAACACTTCCCAATTCATTTTATGACATTAGTGTTACCTGATACCAAAACCCAAAATAAAACTATTGACCAATGTCTGCCATAAATATAGATGCAAAATGCTTTAAAACATATTAGTAAATATTGTTTCAAGCAATATAAAAAAAATTATATACTAAACCATGTGGGCTTTATTCCAGTAATGCAAGGCTGGTTGTTTTCAATCAATGTAATCTATCATGTTAACAGTCTAAAAAAGGAACAAAAATCACATGATTATATAATTCAATGTAAAAGCACTCAACAAAATTCAATACCCATTTATAACAAAAACTTTGACAAAAATAGGGATAGAAGGAAAATTTGTCAACTTGATACCGACATCTAAATCTTTGGTATTAGGGCTAGGCTAAGAGTTCTTAGATAGATTTACACCAATAGCATGACCCATTGTATGAAAAAGTGAAAATTTGGACCTTATAAAAATTAAAAACTTTCTCTGTAAAATCCACATAGAAGGGGGAAAAAGGCAAGCTACAGACTGGGATAAAATAATTTCAGACTAAATATCTGCCTAAGGACTAGGATCTAGACCAGTGGTTCTCAACCTGTGGGTCGTGACCCCTATGGGGGTCGGACGACACTTTCACAGGGGTCACCTAAGACCATCAGAAAACACAGGTATTTACATTATAATTCATAACAGTAGCAAAATTACAGTTATGAAGTATGGTTGGGGGTCACCACAACATGAGGAACTGTATTAAAGGGTCGCGGCATTAGAAAGGTTGAGAACCACTGATCTAGACTCAAGAACTGTCAAAATTCAATAATGTTTTTGTAAAACTAAACAAAACCAAAAAATCCAATTAGAAATGGCCAAAAGATAAACAGATAGCCAAAGAATATGTAGATGGGAATATAGATGCCAAATAAGTGGAAAGATGTTCAACATCATTAGCTATCGGGAAATGAAATTAAAGCTACAATAAGATACCACTACACACCTGTCAAATGGCTAAAACTTAAAAACTAGTGACAACATAAAATGCTTGCAAGGATGTGGAGAAACTGGGTCACTTATACATTGCTAGTGCAATGCAAAATGGGACAGCTATCTTGGAAAACAAGGTAACAGTCTCTTAAAAATCTAAGCATGCAACTACCATATGATCCAGCAATTTTACTCCTTGGCATTTATCCCAGAGATAATGAAACTCATGTTCACAAAAACTTGTACATGAATGTTTATAGCAGGTTTATTAGTAATAGCTCAAAACTGGGAGGAGGGAAAGAACAACAGCCAAATGTCTTTTATATGAGTGAGTGAATGGTTAAACAAACCATGATACATAATGAATAAACCTAGATGAATCTCCCAAAAATTACACTGGAAAAATTTAAAAAGATTACATACTGTATGTATGGTTTCCTTTATATAACATTTTTTGAAATTCCACAATTTTATAAATGGTAAACAGATAAGTGGTCTCTAGAGATTAGGGATAGAGAGGGGTGCCAAGGGAAAATAGAAGTGACTATAAAAGGGAAATATGAGGGATTCTTTTGGTTTTGTTCTGTATCTTGAGTGTCTCAGTGTCAATGTCAATATCCTGGTTTTGATATTGCACTGAAGTTTTGCAAGATGTTAACAGTGGAACAAACTGGATAAAGGGTATCTGGGATCTATCTGTCTTATTTCCTACAATTGCATGTGAATCTACAATTATCTCAAAATTAACATTCTGATTTTAAAAAATATTCTTGACCAAATGATCAAGATTAACAACTAGAAGAAGATACTTGCAGCTTATAACTGACAAAGGCATATAGCCAGAATAAACAACAAACTTGTATGAATCAAGAAAAAGTCAGCCGTAATCGGTTTGGCTCAGTGGATGGAGCGTCGGCCTGTGGACTGAAGGGTCCCAGGTTTGATTCCGGTCAAGAGCATGTACCTTATTTGTAGCACATCCCCAGTAAGGGGTGTGCAGGAGGCAGCTGATCGATGTCTCTCTTTCATCGATGTTTCTAACTCTCTGTTCCTCTCCCTTCCTCTCTATCAAAGATCAATAAAATATATTTTTTTAAAAAAGAAAGAAAAAGTCAGATGACTCACTGTAGAAATAGGTAAAGATTTGAACAAGCACTTCACACGACAAAATTCAAAGAGGCTACAAACACATGTAAAAGCACACAGCCTTATTAGAAATGAAGGGTATGAAATGAAGGTATAATTACACATCCACCAGATTGATAGAAATTAAGAAGTCTAACAATATGATGTTTGGCAAGGATGTGGAGCAACTGGGACTGCTATCCATCTCTGGTGGGAGTGTAAATTTGAATGACCACCTTGGAAAA